>BQNB010089327.1:5477-27430 GCA_026074375.1 Tanacetum coccineum
TAAGGGCATTTATGGTTCCAAAGGTTCTTTTGATAATCCTCATATCATTCCTAGACGCTACCCTTGGCTCGATATCATCAAAGAGTTCAAAAGTCTCTCTCTTAAAGGTATTAACCTTTTCTCTTTTGTTAAAAAAATGGGTAATGGCGAAAATACTTCATTTTAGGATGATAGTTGGCTTACTGATTCTTCTTTGAAGCTCTTGTACCCAAGACTTTTTTTCTTAGAGCTAGATAAGCAAATTACTATTGCTTCTAAAATGAGGGATGCTTTTCTTGTTTCGTCCTTTAGAAGAGCTCCGCGAGGAGGTATTGAAGAGGAGCAGCTTAGACTCCTTGACAATAGTTTGGGTCACATTATTCTTCCTCAAATTAGTGATCGTTGGTTTTGGAATCTTGAGTCGTCGGGTGAATTTTCGATAAAATCGGCACGCACCTTTATAGATGATTCTTTATTACCTAAGGTGAATGCCGCTACTAGATTGGTAACGGTCGTTCCCATTAAGATCAATATTTTCGCTTGGAGTGTTGAATATTAGTAATCTGTAACAACAAAAACTAGAGAGAGAAAGTGGGAAGGAAGAATGTATTTTCTAGTGAGAGAAAGTAAAGAACATGAAAATGCATTAAGTGAAAATGAAACATACAACCAACCAACCACCTCTCCAACGCATGGAGAGGTGTTTATATAATTATAAGGGGTGGATGGGCCTTGGCTTGATGGGCTTATCCATGGGCCTGGGTCTAACTACCTATGTAAGTTTCCAAAAATTACTTAACGAGCTAACGACTGTTATCTATGGAAGTGGCCGACACTTTTGTGTTCCTAACAATCTCCCCCTAAGGGAGGTCACTCCATTTTACAAAATCTAAACCTAGCATACTATGCTTTATCTTTAGTCTTGAGCTTGTTTAACTTCAATCATTAACTTGTAATTTGATGTAGTGATCATTGACTTTAGACTTGAGCTTGTTCCTATATCTTGACTTGAATGTGAAAATGTTATCTTGAACATCATGAGATCATCAACCAAGCATAATCTTAATTTGCCATCTTGTAAACTTTGCCATCTTGTGAGCTTGTGACTTTTGGACCGACATGCTCATACCTTTCTTGATATGTTATCTTGAAAAGCTTTAATATTGCATCTTTCTTGAGGTTCTTTAACTATAACACTTCGTCACTTTAAGAAAGACGTTCGGTATCAGAGTGACGAAAACTTCTTTGAAATTCTTTGACTTTAATACTTCGCCACTTTAAGAAAGACGTACGGTATCAGAGTAGCGGAAGACTTGAAATATGTACTTGAGCTTTCATGATGTCTTTATGTTTGTCGGTCGGGTATGAGCATGTGGCTATGAATCTTGTGAGTCAGCTGGAATCATGTACCTTCACCTCCATCTTTAAGTATCTTGCATTAAAATAGTTAGCAATAAAGCGGGGGGACGAATATAGCTTTGTCATTCGCCCGTGTTTGGTTGGAGTAACCTTTGAATCCATGAGGATCGACGTGTGATTAGGTAGATTCAATTTAAAAAGAATCTCCTTGACAGGATTTCCAGCTAAAGTATAGAATCTTTCTAACCTATTTGCATTAGATTCATCAAACTCAACATGTTCTCATTACCGGAACGTCTTAAAGCAGAGAGCACGATAAGAATGAACCATTGAGTTACTATCTCACTGATTTAATAGAAAAAATGATTTGAAAAGTCAATCGACGTGTCACTTGCTAAAGTGGTTTTGTGACACATCGAGAGTGTTAATCATTTCAAAAATTCATCAATCGTCGATCCATAACCTGGAACAAGTTTGATTCATATAGAATCGCACCGTTGTTGCTTTCTAGTTGTCACAAGTTTGATTCATAAGAATCGCACAAGTCGCCTACCATGAGCTTGTTTGATGTTGGCTCAAGCAGGATTTCCATCTTCACTGTGAATACTTAAGTATCACTCGGATGTTCTTGAAAAAATCACAAGGATAATGCGTAGGACTCTTAATATATATCTTGTTATTCACATTATGTGACATAGCACGCATGATTTTGACAAGTGTCCTAATGAGATTTATGGATGATCTCTTTTGGCTCTAGACTCAATTGTGCAGTTTTGTTTTAGTGATCGGAGGCTAGAGCAGACTGTCACCTTTTCAATATCAACTAACTCGGAGTGAGAAAGTCGATAGAAATGCGTGTAATCTCCGAGAGAAATGAAACAAGAGTCTGTTGAGAGACCTTGAGTGGCTAGGGAGGGTTGTACATAGCGTCACTGGGTCCATAACTGTCGTCAATGTCAGACAACAACTTAGTGTTTCTGACAGATTATGTATTGACCCAGTTTCTGCCTAAGTGTATGGAGGGCTTCTTTCTTTTCACCTTGTATCCTTACATTTCTTTTTTATTCTTCAACCCCTTCAGCGTTTACCGAGACTTCATGACTAATACCTTGTTCGGTTTGTTCCAGTATTAGCTCCATCTTAGTCGTCACTATTCCTTTATTCTCATTTTTACTCCTTTTGTATCATACCTAAGGACTTCTACACTAACTAGTGGATATCCCTGGGTAGATCCCTCCGGTTCTGGCTGGATCATAGGATTTGAATACCTATGCCTAACAACCTTATAACTCCATAAAGTTAAGTACATGGTCGGTCTTTTGGGTATTCCATCACAATCCTTCAAAACCATTGAAAAGTTCAATCAAACCTTCAAAACCATTGAAAAGTTCAATCAAAGTGTTTGATATAAATATCAAAAGATTTACACTTTGAGAGTTTTTCATCATCACTAAAATCTCCCCCTTAATATGTGCATCGTGATCGTAGTACATGCTAACTGTAGAGTACATTGAGTCTATTTTATATGATCACATTTTGGTACAAGTTAGGTTCAGTTTAATCACATTTTCTCCCCTTATCCAAAATGTTAATCCCTTGATATTTTGGATATCAATTGATTAAATGTTGGGGGATAAAATGTTACACAATGACAATTAGGAACATTTTAATGCTCCCCCTTAATATTTGAGGGTATATAAGACAGTGCTGAGTAAAAAAGTTGAAAATTTTTGAATTTACTAAGAAATTCTTAAAAAAATTTGTACTCGAGCACTCCTTATCATCACCATAAGTCTACACTATATATATATATATATATACAAATTCACAAGTTTATTATGTACGAGGTTTGACCTGAATGATGAGAACATCATATGATAGAATCATATGGTTCTTTTGTAGCAATCGTAGGTCTTCCTCGTAGTCTCTCTTAAGAAGTTGTCTTTTCTTCCCCCTAAAACAGCAATCCTTTCTTGAGTAGATTCAAAATTTTCTTGCAGTCCGCATTAAGAAGTCTTGATGTGAAAAGCCCAAATATCTTAAGTACACAATTAATTCAAAATCGTAACACCAAAGTCAATTAAGTCCCGGATGTCCGCATTTCTCCTTATATGATATAGATGATATAAATTGAAACACCAAAGTCAACTAAGTCCTGGATGTCACAATTATTCCTTTTAAGTAGTAGAAATGATAACACCTAAGTCAACTAAGTCCCAAATGTACTCATTTCTTTTTATACAATACTGACTAACTTAAGGAATCATCATACTTATCAAACCTATGTGTACCTCTTTTATCAAATATTTCTACTCTTTTTAAGAATAAGCTTAGTGATTAACCGTTTGAGGAAGCATTTATTGAATCAGAAAGAATTCTTCTCACATTTTAAATAATCATTCTCCTAACACTTCCCCTGAGAACTCAAATGATGCATACTAAATAATGATGAGATGTCTCTTTTCCCATGAGATTAAAATAGTGCACCCAAACAAAACAAAGAAGGCCTAAAATCAAATGAAGCTAACCATGAAGACAAGCTTAAAAGAAGGCCATGGACTTTACCATGTATGCATCTACTCCTTCCCCCTTGCTGGTTTCGACACCTCAAAATCAGCAAAACCTTGTACGCACACATATTCGAGATCATGTTCGAATAATTAATAAGCTAAAATATATTCCGTGAGAATCAACTTCAAGGCTTTTAAAACTATGAAAGTATTTTCAAGCATTCCTAAGTCTTTTACAAATTATGAGGTGTTGGCAATATTGATCGAATGTAGTTTAAAGCCTGAATTCGCTAAGTCTCAAAGTGCAAATACGTCCATAAAGTTTTAAACAAATGTCATTTAAAGGTCTTATAGTTAATATAAATTAACTCCCCTTAAAATTGTGATTCGTCATTATCAAAAACTTTATCCGTTTATTCTGTGACTTATTTTGAAAGACCGTTTTAAAATATTATTTGATGACGCTTTATCCCCCTTAAATAACGACCCGTTTTCTATTTAAAGAGTTGTAGTCATTGTTTGAGTGGTCGAATTGTCTTTGAAAAATCTTTTTGTGATTACTGAAAATAATGATTCATTGTGAAGACAACTTTTTACCAATAAAAATAAGATTTCTCTTATTTTGACACATAAGCGCACTGACACGTACACTTATGGAATATAGGAAGCACGGGTTGTGATGCAAAGTAATCACAAGCCTTTGCATGGTCATTAAGTAGACCATGCCCAAGAATAAATTCCCGTTGTGAGGTCAAGTTTCCTTTTTAACGAAATACTTGCCTTTAAGATGATGACCGGGTTGCTATCTGAAATAATAGCAAGCCATTGGCATGTTTTTAAAACATTTGGAACTTATGCTCGAACTTCATTTACAGCCTCGTATCATTATTAAATGACATTTCTAAGACCGTAAATGTTAACGATTTTCAGAAGACATGCCATTATTACCTCTTTTTATATTTTTCTCATTTTTTAATTTTTTCTTTGGTTTTAAATATTTTGTATTGTGTATTTTGATTTTATAAAAGTTTTCTGAAAAATGAAAAAAAAATTGTTTTTATGGTTTTTAATATATATACATATGATACAGGATATTTGAATAGGTACCACCACTATTCTTCAGCTTCATCTGTCAATTGTTTTAGAGTTTCCGGCGTAAAACTTCTCATTCCCAACTTGTTGATAATAAATTCAATTCTTTCTCTGCATAGGGCTTTAGTGAAGATGTCCGCTAGTTGATACTCCGTGTTGACAAAGTAAAGCTCTACTACTCCATTCTCAACTTGCTCTTTTATGAAGTGAAATCTGATGTCTATATGCTTTGATCGAGAATGTTGAACGTTGTTGCAGCATAAGGCAATAGCGCTTTTGTTATCACAGTACATTGGAATTTTATTGAATCCAAGGCCATAGTCGGTAAGCTGTGATCTCATCCAAAGGATTTGAGCACAACAGCCAGACATAGCAATATATTCAGCTTCCGTACTGGATATCGCAGCGCTTTTCTGCCTTTTTGATGACCAACTAACAAGTCTGTCTCCCAATAATTGCATACATCCAGAAGTACTTCGTCTAGTATCTTGGCAACCCGCGTGATCAGCGTCTGCATAAGCTGTTAGAGCAATAGAAGAATCCTTTGGATACCAGAGTCCCCGATTTACGGTACCTCTTAGGTATTTAAAGATTCTTTTTACAGCATGGAGGTGCTTTTCGGTAGGCTTTGCCTGATACCGGGCACACATGCATACAACAAATGTTAGGTCTGGTCTACTGGCTGTAAGATACATAAGGGTGCCAATCATTCCACGATAGTGTGTAGGATCTACGGCTTTCCCTTGTGTATCTTCATCCAGTTTGGATTTCTCCACCATGGGAGTATCCATGGGGTCACTAGATTCCATACCATATTTTTTCAAAGATTTGAGAGCATATTTAGACTGGTTTATAAAGATGCCTCTGGGACTTTGTGAAATCTGTAGTCCTAAGAAAAATGATATTTTGCCCATCATCGACATCTTAAACTGAGAACACATTATTTTGGAAAATTGGTCACATAATTCAGGTGAAGTAGACGTAAAGATTATATCATCAATGTAGATTTGTACTAGGAGAAAATCTTTGCCTTGTCTTCTTATGAGTAATTTGGGATCCACTGTTCCTTTAGAGAATTCCTAAGAAAGTAAAAACTTTGACAACAGGTCGTACCATGCGCGAAGAGCTTGTTTCAACCCACAAAGAGTCTTCTTAAGCTTATACACATGATTCGGATTGTCTTGATCCACAAAACCGTCCGGTTGGCTGACATAAACTTCTTCACGCAGAATGCCGTTCAAGAATGCCGTCTTTACATCCATTTAGTAGACAATCATATTCATGTGAGCAGCATATGCGAGGAAAATTCGAATAGCATCAAGTCTAGCCACTGGAGCAAAGGATTCCTCAAAATCAATTCCCTCTTCTTGACGATAACCAGGAGCAACCAAACGAGCCTTGTTCTTTAGAATTCCTCCTAATTCATCAAGTTTCACCTTGTAGATCCATTTTAAAGTAATAACCATCACATTATCTGGACGAGGAACGAGTTCCTAGACTTCAAGATGCTCAAATTCATTCAGCTCCTCTTGCATTGCTTCAATCCAACATGATTGAGTTAATGTGTCTTTATAAGTCTTTGGTTCAACTGATGGGAGAAAGGCATCGTAGTAACAAAATAAGGCTTGTTCATGAAGTTAGAGTCTTGTGGAAACAGGTCTTTTGAGTTCACCAATGATGTTGTCTAAAGGATGATCCTTGGTCCATTTCGTAACGTGTTCTGAGTTAGGAGTAGCAGTATGTACAACAGTAGGAATAACATCTAAAGAATATGCTTTAGAATCATTTTTTGGAATTGGAATACCAAAGAACGGATCGTTATTCATGTGTGCAACATCTAAGTCATGATTGTCTTCTTCAACATCGTTAGGAATGATAGGAGATTGAGTTTTGGGTGTTGTTTGAGAGTTACTAGGTGATGGTGCATCTTGGTCAACTGTTGTTGAGGAAGGTGAACCGGTTGATACAGCGGGAACTGAGCAACTACTTCATTAATTAAAGCAATGACTTCAGGGGCTGGGTGATCAACACTTGGTGGAGGGGTGAGTAATTCATCAAACAGCGGTTGAAACAAAAGATCCCAATCACTTCTCGAAGGTGGTACAAACGATGTTGAAGGAGGAGGGTTTGGCACGAGTCCTGAACTGATTGTTGCTGGAGTCATTTCATGAAGTGCGGGTCCTAAACTGCTGTGTTCAGAAGCCATCGCAGTCAGCTCATCAAAGTCTACATGAATGGTTTCAATAATACGTCTGGTATGTCGGTTGTAAATTCGGAATGCTTTCTTTGTGGGTGCATAGCCAATGAAAATACCAATATCAGCCTTCGGTTGTAACTTACCTAAGTTCTCACTATCATTTGTCAGATAGCAGAGTGCACCAAATACATGGAAGAATGATAAGTCGAGAAGTTTGTCATGTAAAAGCTCATATGGTGTTTTGCCTTGACGAAGACGTACGATGGAACGATTTTGGGTGTAACATGCGGTAGCAACTGCTTCTGCCCATAAGAATAACGGAGCTTTTGCATAAATCAACATCGTGCGGGCAACTTCAATTAGCGTACGATTACGTCTTTTAACGACACCATTTTGCTGTGGAGAGCGAGCAACAGATGTTTCATGAGAGATGCCAACCTTCTCATAATATTCACGCAAAGTTTGATTAGCAAATTCAGTTCCATTATCTGTTCTGATTCGTCGGACAGGTACTTTAAGTCGCACTTGGATCATCTTGAGAAACTTGATTATAAAATCTAGAGCTTCATCTTTTGAACTTAAGCACTTAACCCATGTAAATCGAGAGTAATCATCGACAATGACGAGGATGTACTTCTTTCCATTAACACTACACGCATTGGTCCACAAAGATCCATGTGCAAAAGATAGAGTTTTTCTTGGTTGGTGTCTTCAAATTTAGGTTTGTGAGGTTTCTTCTTGCTTTTGCCCATTGCACATGCAGAACACAGATGGTCCTTTTCAAACTTTAGCTTAGGGAGACCTCGAACAAGACCATGTCTAGCTAAATGGTTGATTGCACCAAAGTTCAGATGAGACGGACGTCGGTGCCATATCCAGGACTTAGTCTTTGAGGCATTTGACAAGAGACATATAGGAGAGGACACCATCATATCTCCAAGAGACAGAGTATACAGATTGTTGCCTCGAGATCCAGTCAATAGATCAACACCTTCTAAATTGCGAATGAAGCAGGTGTGTTGACGAAAAGCAACTTCAAGGTTCGAATCACAAAATTGCCCAACGGAGAATAAGTTGTGTCCAAATCCTTCCACGTAGTAAACCCTTGATATCGTAACATTCCCAATCTGATAATCACCATAGCCCAATATCTTTGCCACGTGATCATTTCTGAATTTGACTGTACCCAAAAACTTATTGATAAAATTGGTGAGCTGAGAGCGATCTCCGGTCATATGCTTGGAGCAGCCGGAGTCCAAATACCAGAGAACAATTTGGACAACCTGCATTCATCAAGAGAGGAAGATGGAACATTGGAAACTATGGATCCTCAAGATTGACTGGGTTCTTTTTTGTTAGCAGATACAGATTTAAGAACCTTAGATTTGCTAACAGGAACATTAGTTTTAGATTTCCTAGATTTCCATGAGTAAACCAATGTTACGACAGGTTTAGATGTTTTATTATCTAGAGCAGTTGGTTTCCTAAGGGGCACTTCAGTAGTTGTGGTAATTGATTGTAACAATCTTATACACGTAATAATAAAATATATAATATGAAAGAAAATTACCAAACTACCCTTGAGGATAAAGGTAGAAAGGAAAATCTTCACAAATATATATATATTATACGTATATTAACCGGGAAGTATGATTCCCGGGTCGTTTCCCCAACGATTTATGAAATTGAGACCACGTTTGTTGTTCGGACAATGATTTGAATTGAAAACAAAGATTGATTTGATTATCTATTTCTATGAATTAAAAACAATTAAAATAAGTAAATGATAACAATGAAAACAAACAACGGGAAATTAAACTTAAACTAAAAACGCAAAACGGGAACCCTAAATGGAAATTAAAAACCCTAAATTTCCAAATTAAACCTAAATTGAATTTTTCTTTTTAAATAGACTCTAATTGACTAAAAAGTAAGTTTAAAGAAAACTAGAACAAAAACGGAGTTGAAATGAGCTTAAAAACACGAAAAATGTAAACGGGAACGAATCCCGTTCTTTAAAAAATGAAATTTTGCAAATTAAACCCTACAAAAGCAAAACTAATTTTCCTAGAAACTTTACGATAAAAGAAAATTTTCTAAAAAAGATTTATATTTTTTTGATTATTTTTCTATTTTTTATGATTTTTTAAAGTTTTTAATAAAAATAAATGTTTAAAAATACTAAACCAATTATAAAAATTCTAAAAAAATACAGAAAATAGCTTGAACTTAAAGAGACCTAGGAAAAATAAACTTAGTTACACAGCTTATCGAATAAGCTGTGTAAAAAGCTATAACATCTTATTAGCTTAAAAGGGTTAAAATGTATATAAGTAATAGATGTTGTAAGGTTATACCAAAAAAGACCCCAGGGCATAATGGTAGTGAGGTGTGTGGTGTGTGTTGTTTAAAAGGGTTGAGGATGTTGAGGTCAGGGGTTCGAGCCTTGCTCACCCCCGATTTCCATCTTCACTTTTTTTTGAAAACATATAAATGCAAAGTTTTAGAAAAGCTAAAAATAAGCACTTTTAATAAAAGAAACTTTTATTAAGACTCAATAAATAAGCGGAAAAATGGCTTAAAAGGCAGAAAACAACTAAAACTAGTTTTTTTTTGGCTTTTAAAAAAATCTAAGAACTTTAAAAGCTAGAAATAAGCTATACTAGGGCTAAATAAGCAATATCTATCCTAAGTCTAACCTAATAAGTCAATATGGACAGAAATAAACTCAAGAGACCAAGCCATAAGCTGAAAAAACACAATAAGCTCTTAAGCAAACTTTGGAAACCAAACAGGCCCTATAGGGATCTTTGAGCTTATATTTAGATAAGCTCTTGGATCCTTGTGGGGAAATGACTTATGCAAGCTTACTCTACAACTAATAAGCTTCCAAAAACAACTTTTGGAACAAGGTTTAAAAATCAATTGCTTATTGAAAAAGCCTATTGAAAACAGCTTTAATACTCAGATCATGCTGATTTTTGAAAAGATAAAAGTATTATTTTGCAGCTTAAATTTAGATGACAAAATAAGCTAGAATTTAAAAACTAATTGCAAACTTGTAAACTATGATATATAAGCTACTTCTCTGCTAAAAATTAAAACCTAATACCTATTTTCACCTACTGAAAATGAATCTAGAAAATGACCTTTATGCTTTTTAACACTGCTGATGCAGTTGACATGTTTTGAACCAAAACTTAAAACCTTTAAGACAATTTAAAGAAACTATCCTAGCACTTATAAAACTCAAAAATCAAAAGCTTTTAATTCTATGACAAAGACTAGAAAAGATTAAAGCTTAAGTTGCAAATGACACTTGACAGTTTTGAGCCTATGAACACTTAACTCATGAAAACTGGATTAACCCTATTCTGACTTATGACACTAGCTTAAACAAACCTAAATTGAGATTTTAAACCAAAAACACAAGACAAATTGGCCAAATGCAGTCTTAACTTGTAGCCAAGTCTGTTATCCCAAACACCCCTTTAGAATTTTCAAAATCCATTTAAACTTGTAATATTGAAATCTATTGAACAAAGTTTGAATACCAGATAATAACTAACTTATAATCACCTTAATAAAGCTATAACAACAAACAAATAAGCCAGAATCTAACAGCTACTTATTATGTTAATATTTTTGAGCTTTTATGACAGATTTGAGATAAATTGAAGCAAACTATGATTTAAGCTATATTAATCAAAAACAGATAATCAATCCTATTCAAATAGCATATTAAGACAGAAATAATCACTAATAAGCAAGAAATAAGCAAAAATTAAGCACTATTAAGCTAAGAAATTAAGACAGAAATAGAAATGAGGGACTTACCAAAGCCTTAGCTAAACAAAGGCAATAAAGGCTCAAATGAGCTGTCTACAAGCTCCAGCTTATCCAAGGATAAGCTGGTAGGGGTCCCATAAGCTCTTCCATGTTAAGCTTATCATCCATAAGTCCATAATCCATAAGCATAGGTATTTAAACTGATTTTATTGGTTTATGTAGATTAAGAGCTTGTTAATAGCTCAATTTGAGCTTAGAGACTCAAAGAGCTGATGAGAGCTTATTAGAAGCTTTTGGAATAGTGACTGACAACATTTGAAGATTATAAGAGCTTATGACAGATTGTATAAATGAACACTAAATTTCATTAACTTGAAAACTGATTACAAGATAAATTGAAAATCTGATTACATTAAGTTGAAAGAGAAAATTACATAAGCTAAGGATTTAAAAAAAACTAAAATTACAATTTAACTAAAAAATGTAAAAGCTTCAAACTCGATAGTGTGTGTGTGATTGTGAGGGCTATTTATAGCCTGTAAGAGAAGCTTCTAGGAATATAGCCCGCTCCTCTTAGTCTTGATCTCTACCCTTCATATATCACCAATCATTGGATCCTTGATTTACACCGTTGGATTAAATGGGGTGAGCACACGGATTGCCAGCGTGGCATTCCGTGTGTCAGACCTTGTGCTTCTTTTGTGAGTCTTTTAGTGCAAAAATCCATTTCTCCGTGTGCTTCTTTCAATGCCACCATGTCCCTTCTTGTGGGTTTCCACCAATGAGAAGCCTTGGTGACGTATAACTCTGCCATGTTGTCCTTTGATGCTTGAATTATGCTGCCATGCTGTCAATTGCTATTTACCCCTTGATTTGAGTGAGTGGTTAAATGAAGGGGATGATGAACAGTAACAACTTCTTTTCCAATTTGTCTCCCCTTTACTAGTTGTAAGTCACATCCTCCATCATTAATGGTAGTTTGTTGCCTAGGGTTTGATGAATTCCTTAGCTAGTTGTTGGTAGTAGGATAGTGAGATGTGACGACAGTTGATAAGAATGACATCATATGGTTGATGGCATCAATGGGATCGTCACTTTGCTTGAACACTGGAACAGTTAGACCTGAGTCTAAGTTAGGGAATATTCAGTGTTGTTAGTTGTTGTTAACTGTGGGAGCATATTCTATTTGAGGGATGGATGATGGTGGAGAATAAGCGTTCTGATTAACTGATGATTGATAATCATTTGATGGATAAGTGATTGAAAGATGTGTTGATGATTGATTGTTTGAGTATTGTTGAGACTGATAACGTGATCCATATTGTGGAGACTGATATAGTGAAACTTGTGGTTGAAGTTGAGAATTTTGGTATGAGTTCTGATGAGTTTGATAAGGAGATTGGGTCATCTGATGGGTTGCAACCAAAGCAAGCGGATCTGAGTTACGGTCATGCATTAAATGAACTTCATTTGCATGATATTCGTGTTGTCCCAAATAAGCATGAAGCTGATCAATATTAGTTGTGTGCAAGTCCCGAACCAGTTTGACATCGGTCACAAATTTGCTCTACTCAGGAGGAAGAGTATTCAAAAACTTGGCGTTCACTTGAAATTGTTCCAGTTTCACATTGTAGATGTTCATGTCATTGAGTAGCAGTGAAAATCTCAAGTAGAAATCACGTAGTGTTTCCCCTTCTTATAAGCAAACTTATCGAATTCATCATATAGTTTACACTCTCTTTCCTGTTTCGTCAATGAAGTTCCTTGCATGAGAAGTTGAATTCTTTCCAAAAGTTCCTTGGTGATTCGATGATTGCTAACAAGTGCATAGACCTCTGGTGGTAATCCTTGGAGAATGATATTTGTTGCCTTGACATCACAATCAGCTTGAATTGCATCCATAGCAGATAACTCAGAGTATTTTCTTGGTCTAGTCACTCTATTCTCCTCAATCATAGGCCAGATGAGTGGACCATTTTTAACGGATTCGAGGATCATTCGTCCATGTTGTCTATTCATCATGTGTAGCTCCATTTTGCATTTCCAAGAATCGTACATATCTTTTTCCAATATTGGTGGACGATTGTCAGCGCCCGAAAGAATCTCTTTGTCAGCAAGAGTCGTCATTGAGAAAGTTGTATGTTAAAAGAGTACAGTTTGATCGAGCGGTGATTGAAAGAAATTGTGTTTGAAGGTTTTGTCTTTTATGTGTTTTAAGTCGTGAAACTACACAGGATTTTATAATTCTTGATTAAACCGGGAAAACAAATAAATGTTTCACGGGATTTTACAAATCAAAGAAATAAACCGTATAATTTATGTTAGCAAATTTGTATGTTTTAACTTTAGTCCAAGTGAAGTTGCAGATTTAGTTTTCAAAGGAGAACCGCGAATTAGGTTGCCAAAGGAAAACTGCGAATTAGGTTGCCACTGAAAACTGCGAATCAAGTTGACAAAGAAACTACGAATCCGGTTAGTACATAAAACTGCGAATCCGGTGAGTACTGGAGACTGCGAATAAGGTTGACACTTGAACTGCGAATTCGGTGAGTACCAAAGACTGCGAATCCGATTGACACTTGAACTGCGAATCCGGTGACGAAACACAAAATCTCTAAAACACAAAAAGACTCACTTTTGATTGTTTTTTCCCAAATTTTCTTGTACAACTAGTATTACTAAACCTATAGGTACCTTAAAAATGCAAACTTTATGGTTTTTAAACCAAAAATTTCAAAATTTAGATTTGTACTTTCTAAGGTTTTCGAAAACTAAAGTTGTAAAAAATGATGTTTTTCTTTGATCCAAAGCAAATACACCTATATCCAAAGATACTAGATCAACTTTACCTAAGTAAATGATCTTTTCGTATATGTTGAAGCTTCGAAACAAAAAGAAACGAACAAGAAAGGACGTACAGTTTAAAGAAAAAACAAAACAAAAACAAACACAATAACTAAACAAATTACTCCATGGCTCTTGATACCAATTGAATGATATCTAACAACATATAAGGGTAGAGAAAGAGAGGTGGTTTTAGAGAGAGAGAGTGGTTGGATGAACACTTAGAGAGAGAAAGTAAATATGAAAATAGAAATGCATAAATGTGTGAAACAAATGAATAACCAACCACCCTTTCCAAGGCATGGAGAGGGTATTTATACTACCCTATTGGCCGGCCATGGAGAGCTTGTGGGCTTTCCATGGGCCTTTTGGCCCAATTAGATTACTAACATTACATTTGACTAACTACGGGCTCTGACTAACTATTGTTGGAAGTGACCGATACTGTTCATGTTTCTAACACTAAATACTTCGATCGATCAACGGTTAAGGATTGTAGGATTCAACCTCGCATGTAAGGCCGCAAAATGGTTTCGTTAGATGAAGCAGAATAGGTTTATTACCAATCGGGATGCATTTTTAGACAGTGTCAAGAATCGGTTCGGCCTTTCGAAGTATGAGGATCCGCAAGGGGCTTTATCAAAATTGTTACAAATTGGTACGGTTGCTCAATACCAAAGTGAGTTTGAAAAATTAATGAATAGGGTTACTAATATATCAGAGAATTTGCTTATCTCGTTTTATGTTTCTGGGCTTAAACTAAACCTACAACGGGAATTACTTGTTGCCAAACCCACGAACTTGGGGGATGCGTTTGCATTAGCAAGGGTTACTGAGGCTCGTTTGGATTATCAACGGGTGTCGATCATTAGCCAAGCGACTACTGTTGCATCAGAAGGAGGATCGCAAAAGACGCAATCGTCGCAAATTTCAGTCGCGGTATCCCAACCAGCCACGTTGTCCCAATCAGTTAAACCCCTATTGCTACCTACTCTGACATCAGGTACTTCCAATGCTACAGCCAAATCATTAGCTATTAAATGGATTTCGCCCACGGAGCGCCAGGAACGGCTTAGTAAGGTCTTATGTTTTAATTATGATAATCAGTGGGTATGGGGTCATAAATGTCCCTGTAAGTTTTTGTTACTTATGGCGGATGAGGATGTAACCGAGGAGCAGCCTCTAGAAACAGAGCACGAAGAGGCCATAGAAAGCGGGGATATCTCGATTCATAATTCTTTGGTCGGGCACAAAAGTCCCGATCTCTTCAGTTATGGGGTACATTAGGTACGGGTAAGGTGCACATTCTAATTGATAACGATAGCGCTCACAATTTTGTTCAACCGGGAGTGGTCAAACGAATGAAGCTACCGGTTAAGAACACGAAGCTCTTTAAAGTATACATCGGCAGTGGTGAAACCTTATTATGTAAAAACCTATGTGCTCAAGTAACGCTTGAAATCTAAGGGTTGCGCATAGAGGTGGACTTGTATGTGCTTCCTATGACAGGGCCAGATATTGTGCTAGGTATTCAGTGGTTGCAACAACTAGGAAAGGTAACGCATGATTATTCGCAACAGACAATGGAATTTACTTGGTTGGAACGCGGTTACAAATTGCAAGGGGATGACTCGTTGCGCATAAAGCAAATTAGCCTACGCCATATGCGGGGTTTATTAGAGACGTATAATATTTACGGGGTATATGAGCTGTATAATTTTACTTTCGAGGAGCATGAACAGGGAGCTACAGCCACGGCAGGCGTAGCCGTACAACCGGAGATCGTGCAACTCTTAAACCACTTTGAATCACTTTTTCAGGTACCCACTACTCTTCCAACCTATCGTAGCATTGACCATCGAATTCAATTATATCCAAATACAAAACCGATGAATGTACGGCCTTATCGTTATCCCCATTATTAAAAAGGGGAAATGGAGAAACTCGTAAATGAGATGTTATGTCAGGGAATTATACGGGTTAGTCAAAGCCCTTTCTCATCTCTAGTGTTGTTAGTGGAAAAGAAGGATGGAAGTTATCATTTTTGTGTGGATGAGATGTTTAATGAGCTAGGGGTGCCGTTATTTTTAATAAACTCAATTTATGTGCGGGCTACAATCAAATACGGGTACATGAGCATGTTCCTCCTGCAATTATTTCTTACCCACTCAGGTCGTCCAAGTTCGCGGCTATAGAAGAGTCGTTAGTTGAGCGTGATGCCTTGTTACGTCAGCTTACACAAAATCTATTAGTCACTAAGCACCGCATGGAAAGGCAAGTTATTCAGAAATGGTAGGATGTCGAGTTCAATACCGTAGACATGGTGCTTGTTAAACTGCAACCGTATCGCCAGGTTACTTTGGCGAAGCATTATTCCAACAAATTTTCTAAAAGGTATTATGGACCATCTAAGGTGTTAGAGCGTGTGGGAAAAGTGGCTTATCGACTTGCTCTACCAGATTCAAGTAAGATCCACCCGGTATTCCATGTGTCATTACTCAAACCATTTTCAGGAACAGGTTGCAAATTTGCCGAAGGATGAAAATGAGGGGCAGCTCGTGGAGCCGCCAATGGCAATTTGTGATACCCGAATTGTTTTGCAGAAAGGCATACCGGTTCGGCAAGTGTTTGTTGATAAAAAAAAATGAAGCAAAGACAACCTTTAAAGAGGAGACTCTGAGGAATGGTCGTTAGACTTCTAAGATTGTACCCCATTGATGCAGAGTTTTGCAAAACTAAAAAAGTTTTACAATCCCCTAGGCAAAGTAGGAGCATTCGTCAAGCAATCATATTGGGTCGTCTATACACTTGTTGTATATGACATATTTGTCTACGGACAAAAGGTATTATTGCACTAATTTTTTGTTATGTAGGATCATACTTGACGCCCTCGAGCAAGGAGGAGCTTTCTTCAAGCATTTATACCATGCAAATTATATACACTTTGTTGTATATATTTTACTCATCCAAGGACAAATCTAGTTTTGCACTAATTTTTGTTTGTATCTTTTTAATCGTATCTTGACGCCTCGAACAAGGTGGAGCACTCGTCAAGGGGGAGCATGCATGCATTCATTATCATTTTTACTCTTTAACAATCATTTGCGTTTCAACCAAAAGGAAGATGTCATTTTCTTCATCATATAGTTCTCATTTTTTTTTTATATATGTTGCATGAAACTAACCTTATTGTAGGTTAAGCTTTCAAATTTGATCCATGTATCCGCTATAAACCAAGGACAATAACCTAAAAGAAGTAAAACCATAAGGGATTGAAATGGACATTTTTAACTTCACTAGGGATGATGCAAGCTCGCTTTTTTAGGGAGAAACAAATTCTTACTCCAAGGACACATCCTTTTTGCTTTGACAAAAAGGGGAGAAGAGTGTAAACGGAGACGGTAATGTAAAGATACAAGTAACTTTTACATTTACTATATATTATGTTTACATATTTTGTCATCATCAAAAAGGGGAGATTGTTAGTGCAAATATTACGATATTTAATCTGCACATTCTCGTTTGTTTTGTTGATGACAAACATGTAACTTGTAATATATAACGTAAAAGGTATAAGTTACCCGTAATCATATTTTGTCTCAACATACATCAACACATCTTCAAGTCTCGAGTCCTTGTATATTACAACACAGGTTCGTACATGTTTGTTAAGTTGCATTATGATCAAACCTCATTTCACAAGTATTTTATACAAACATTTTATTTTTAGCAAGTATACAATAGTTAACTTGCATATTTTATTTTGTAAGTAATCTAACAAAGTTACTTATGCATTTTTATAAGCAACCAAGTAAGAATTACTTATACATTTTATATTTACAAGTTAACAAAAAATACTTGCAGTTTGCATATTCTTTAAACTTTCTTTTTTAAATATATATATATAAACACCTTTTTGATTAAAGAAATAATACAACTGATTTTTACCTCATGAGTGACCTCACAATAATTTGAACTTGGATGAACGTGGACATAAAATATCTTATCAATGTATATTGGTTAGCCGGTTCCCTTTTAGGATGCCGGTTCCCTTTGATTTACAAAGGCTGATTCCATTTCAAAGGGAACCGGCAAATCAGCTTTTGCCTATAAATAGAAGGGTCTTTCTAATCCTTTTTTCATCATTCCAAACACACTTTTTCCTCCATTTTACACACATTTAGATCTGTAGAAAATGCATCCATAAATCCCCATGATCATAATGCTTCTAACTCTCATTTTTGTTGTAAGCATACACCCAAAATGATCTACCAAAGCAAGCATCGAGATCTTGCCATCTACATCCACCAAAGCAAGAGTTCTTGCCATTTCTATCCACCACAAAGAAAACACATATGAAGATCTACAAGATTAGAGATTTCATCATCTTCATCCATTTGAAGGCTTCCCATCAATAGAAGTTCATTTAGATTAGTCATTCATATCCATTAGACACATTATCTTGGATCATCATTGTAATCACATTATGTATCACCAAGTAGGTTAGATGGTTTATGTGTTTGTGCCATAAAACACAAGGTTTGTTACGTTAGGCCATAAAACATAGCGGGTTTGGTTGTACCCGAAGAAGGACTCGGTATTTAGCTTAGTACCATTAAAAGGTGTAAGCGACGTTAGGTTGATTCTACCCGTGTTAGAATCCGATATTTAGCTTTATACTATTAAAGGGTGTAAGCGACGTTATGAGGCTTCTCCACCGGTTAAAGGAGATTGGTGAATAGTGTTTAAGAACTCTCGAGTAGGTTACTCGGGGAGTGAAGTAGGGCAAGGAAGGTGTCCTTGTAGCCGAACCACTATAAATCATCGTGTCTGGTTTGCTCTCTATTTTATTTATCACTATATATTTACTTTATGCTTATAGTTGTGTTTGGACTTGATGTTTATGCTTGTGATGTGACTACTTGCTTATTCTATGCTGTCGGAACCCGTTAACACTTCACTTCATACATTCGATCACGAAATTAGAACTAGAAAGGAGAAAGAAAGAGTTGTTCTAGAGAGAGAAAGAAGAGAGAGAGATGAGAGAAAAGGAGAAGACTTCTCTAATAATTCCTTAATCAATGGGTACTTTTTCTCTACTATCATATTAATCTCCATAGGTGTATCATCCATAAATAGAGTGTGAACTCTAAAACTTTCATACAACTTCCATTTCAGCAATTTCCAATCCAGTTAATTCATCCATAGTTCATCTTTTTTATCTGGGTCAAATAGCATCCTTAGATCTTCCCAAAGCAACAAACCATGTCCTTCAAGAGGATGATCTTGAAACCTTTACTGAACAACCTGTATAGGTCATTCAAGTCAAGCTTGTCAAGTCTTCTTAAGAAGGCTTGCATGTCTCCATGATACTTAAAACTTCCATCAGCCTCTGGTTTAATTTGTAAACAAACATTCTTTTTTTTTGCTTCCACATTTCCCCAGCAACTTATATTCCATTCACAATAGGAAATCTTTGGATAGTGCTTCATAGTCACTTCAATGTCATCACCAAGAAATTAACTTTAGTCTTAACATGAGTTCTCCTTCCTCCTCCTTTCTTATACTCTGCTAGCGTCTTCTATCTGTAACATTCTTTACAGATTTCATTACTTTTGGTTTCTTGGGTAACTTCTGTATTGCATATGATCATGCAGTTCTTTTCAATCTTTTACTTTTCTTTCCTTCACTCTCAGGCTCCATTGACTCCTTTTCTTCTTTTTCAGAATCTATAGGGACAAAATCATGTATGAACTTTTGTTCCCTTTCATACAGTCCTTGGATTTCTTCATAAGTCTTTCCTTTCAGCTGACTGTATTTGTAACCACCCATATTCTTCAGATAAGTCATCATTAGATTCCTCAATTATGTTTTGGTAGGTGGTGTACTTCTGATCTCTGCAGCCCTTTGAGCATCTCCAAACTTCCTTTGTGCTGCTATTTTTTCTGCCAAAAACTTTGCTCTTTCTTCAATTGTATACTGCTCTCTATCTTCCTGTTGGAGCTTGGCAGCAAACAAAGCATCAGCATCAATGCTGGCTTGAATAGTATCATACTCTTCAAAGATTGCAGCCATTGAAACTTCTTCTTGTGTTGCTTTTTTTCATTTTGTATCCTTTATATTTCAGCCAATTTTCCTCATGTAATCAGTGAGCTAACTCCGCACACTCTTCATTTGAGCTAACGCCTTGATATTTTCTTTCTACTTTGACATGGGGGGGGGGGGGGGGGGGGGGGGGGGGTAGGTTCTCCTTCAACTAGGAAAATACCTTTGCCTTAATTTAGATCTAAATGGATGGAAGATGTTTGAAGTTAGTTATTGATCCTGACAAGTCTGGAGAAAACTTCAACATCTTTTAAAAGCAACTCCCTTCTCTTTAGCCTTTTTCTTACTATCATCTTTTATCTAGTCCTGATCCATTGCCATAGTAACATATTCATCATCAAAGACTGTTGTTGTTGTAGGAGGAGTTCTAGGCTCAACAGTACTAATAGCTACACCAGCAGTAGTAACGTGGAGCACAAAGCAATCGCAGTACTAACTCCAGTTGTAGCACAGCAAAGCATCAACTGTCTCATCATCAAATCCATCAAAGTTAATTTCATGAAGCATGTGGTTGGTCTTGTCATTTTTCCTCCCCTGTTTGGATACATCATCCTCATCCAAATCATCATCTGAAGACTCAACCTGTCTGTATTTCCTCCATCTTGGTTATGAGGTGCTTGACTTCCTTTGTCTTTCTAATCTCTTGACTCTTTTCTTTAGTCTAAGGATCTCCACAGCTTGAGCATCCTTCTCTTTCTCCAAGTCAAGCACCTGTTTTGACAATTTTGTACATATAGTCATTAATTCCTGTAGTTTTAGTCTACCCTTATCACTTCCAGGTGTGTAACCTCCTCTGATAGGTGAATCATGGGGTGTGATTAGTACATTAGCTGTCAATTCAAATTGATGTTCCATCCTGCCCTCCCCACTTCCAGATGTGTGACCTTCTGAGAGAGGTGGTTTAATGGGCTGTTCAAGCACTCTCTCAGACCTAGTCTGAGCAGGAGCACCCCCATGGTTTCTTGGCGCCAGGGACCACTACCTGAACCTTCTCCCTAAGGATGAGGCTCATTAAGTGTTGTCGTGGATTGGGTCTTAGTGATGTTATCACTGTCATGTGCTGCATCTAAGCTAGCATCAGTAGTGATAGCCCTTTCCACACTATCAAACATCTCCTCATTGATAGCCTCATCACCAACCTTTTTAGGGGAACCACCAGACTGAGGTACCTTGGTGTTCCGACCTCTTTTGGTTCTCCTATATGTGTTTGGGTCTTTTGGTGGTTGTGATGCAGTAGCAGTAGCAACTTGAGTTAAAATTTCTTGAGGAGCAGTAGAAGATGTGGGTTGGGGTTCAGTGGGTTGCTCTGAACCTTCACCAACTACTACTGGAGGAGCCAACATATTTTGAAACAATTGTGTGACTCTGCCAGAAAATCCTTTTCCTGGCTTCCTCATATTTGTAAAAACCTTTTTAGTAAGCTTTGGTGTTTCATAAATATCATTAAAAGGTATCACCAAATTTGGAAGTTGAATATTCAAGAATAATTGCAAAAACCTTGGATACATTAAAAACTTCTTTGGATCCAAGTTCCTTAACATACCATCAAAAATCAATTTAGAAAAATTAAACTTTTGACCCTTTGCTAAGCAAATAATTGCAGAAGCCAAATTTGTAGAAAATTGATCCCATGAAGTAGATTTTGAGCTTAAGCAATGAAGGATGGTATGTATTAGGTACTTCCACTAAGGAAAATGTTGTAATAATATGAAAGAACATTCGTACTATGATTATTACAAATGTAACTTTTTTGTAAAATCAATCAATATGTAATTTGTTTCTGTATCTTCAACATTTGTTCAAAAAGCAATCTCTTGAAGAGGTGCACATTTTTTGTACTAATCCAGGGGGTTTGAATGCACCGCCACCGACATTTTTGTATTGACAACATTCGATTCTAAAAACCGGAATAAACTCTTTTTATATGGTTGCCGTGGCCGAGAAAAAAATATACAAACAGTTTAGATTTGGAACGATCATATAAACAAAAATGTATATTATGCACTAATATTTTGTACTCTCTTTTACTGCCTTCTTGCTAGTAGTTTCTTAGTTGTTCATAAAAAAAGAAGTATTTT
>BQNB010089328.1:0-27430 GCA_026074375.1 Tanacetum coccineum
GGAATTGGGTCGTGACGACATCACTAGGGTTTTGTGACACCATCACCTTGTCGAATCTTCTTAGGGTTTCTTTCAGTCAGCAACTCCTGACGTCATCAAGTCTTCTTGTAACGCTGTCACCTTGCAGTTGTGACGGGGTTATTAACTCTTGGTGATTCTGTCTTCACACATTGAGTCGTCACATAATGTGTCAAAAAATCCTATTTCTAGCCACTTCTGGTGACGCTGTCAGGATGGTTGTCGCAAGCTTAAAAAGTTATGTTTTTTGCCTTGTTTCTTCCCGAATCGAGCCCAAGTCACGTGCTTTCCGTCCAAGTGCTTCACAAATGCTAATTACATAAAAAGAAATGGCTTAGTGCAATAATAGATCATATTTGCATGATTTTAAGGGTTAAATAACCATGAAAAAGTGTATAAAATATCACCTCATCAAATACCCCTACACTTGGGTTTTGCTTATCCTCAAGCAAGTGAGCTTTTCTACCTAATAAACAGAAAAGTTGGGGGCATTTAACCTACTAAGTAAAGATAATTTATGGCATAACTGGATCAACCTTGTAATTAAAAGCACATAAATCATATACTAGCACCTCACATAAGTGTTTGGATTCTCTCTTTCACTCGTGTGTATAATAATTATAACAATATTAGAAACAGGAAAATAAACACTCACTACCTGTCATAGCATATAGATTACCATAAACTTGATAAAGGATCAAACCTCCACCACTTTGGCATAACCACCTAGGAAATACTATCAAAGAGGTCTTTATAAGGGTTGTACCGTTAGGTGTATGGAATGGAAAACACGGTAAGGG
The DNA here is from genome assembly GCA_026074375.1 of Tanacetum coccineum. Classification (NCBI taxonomy): domain Eukaryota; kingdom Viridiplantae; phylum Streptophyta; class Magnoliopsida; order Asterales; family Asteraceae; genus Tanacetum; species Tanacetum coccineum. The sequence goes on from BQNB010089328.1 coordinate 819, forward strand.
ATATGGGGGATATTTTACAGGTCGTAAGTCAAGTATTCACAAGATCACATGTATAAAGGCGTTGCTAAGCCAAGACTCAAAAAAACTCTAACAATCATATAAAACTATACATCAAACTCTTTCATTTGTTTTCTTCACTCATTCTTGACTTAAACATAAGCAGGATAACATTCTGTATATTCTATCATATTTTTTTGGTTTTTTCATTTTCTCTCCTTTTTTATTTTTTTCCTTTTTCTCTTTTTTTAATATGCACTTTTGCCCTACCATCATGAATCTGCTGAAAATAAATATATATACATAACTCAGGATTTATATTGACATCCCAACACTTGAGTTTTTCTATAACTCAATAATAAACTAACTAATGACCTAAAGTAGAAGGATCAAGAAACATGGAGTGTATTAACGCACGTATGGGGTTAATAAATTGACTTCCTTCCCAATTTCTCCATAAAATAAAAACTACCATGATTCCTAATCATCCTAAAACTATGTATACTAACAAATTACTCGAATTAGCAACCATGTAATCAAGCAAACAATTAACTAGGATTAACAATTGTGTTCATAATAATGTATTAAAAATTAGTACATATAAGGGGGGCTAAGGCGATTTGGGTGTAACATTTTAGTGGGGTGTAAACAATGCTCTTCATTAATAATCTAGAATCTACCAGAAAATTATGAGAACCGCTAAAAAGAAAGGCTCTTCAACAAAGATTTTCATCCCTTTTCTCTCATAGTCATTCATTACAAAATCATAGCTAAATTAATAGCTAATCGGTAGCCAAGGTGATTGTTAATATTGTTAGTCATGAGAAATCAGCCTTCATAGCTGGTCATCAAATTCTTGATGGTCCTCTTATTCTTAGTGAGAATGTAGATTGGTTCCAAAAAAAGAAGAAAAAGTTGTTAATTTTCAAGGTTGATTTTGAGAAAGCTTTTGACCCGGTGAGCTGGAAATACTTAGACTTTGTTCTTCTTAATCTTAGATTTGGCTCTAAATGGCATTCTTGGATTAGAACTTGTTTATCCTCATTTCAGGCTACGATTTATGTCAATGGTCGTCCTACCTCAAAATTTTCTATCAAACGTGGCCTCAGGCAAGGATATCCTCTCTCGCTTTTTCTTTTTATTCTTGTTATGGAGCGGTTGCATAACGCTCTCTCTATCGTGGTTAGCTCGAGTCTTATAAGAGGCGTCAAATTCGGTTCCTCTGAAGTAACTGTATCGCATCTATTTTATGCCGACGATGTGATTATCACTACCAAATGGAATGCTAATGATTTAGACAATATCATTTGTGTTTTATAGGTTTTCTACTTAGCTTGGGTTTAAAATTAACATTCAGAACTCTAATGTTTATGGCATTATGGTTTTGAATGTCGATGTCTCTTTCATGGCTAGTAATTCTAGATGCGCTTCAGGACCCTTTCCTTTTACTTATCTTGGGTTACCCATTAGTTCTAATATGAGTTTGACAGCGAGTTGGCATATTTTAATAGACAGGTTTCAATCTAAGTTATCTTCGTGGAAGGCTAATCTCCTTTCTATATAGGGTCGCCATACCTTAATAAAAGCTGTTCTTGGTAGCCTCGGTATCTATTAATTCTCAATCTTCATGGTCTCTAAAAGTGTTTTAAATTCCTTGGAAAGATCCTGAGCAATGTTTTTTGGGGAGGTTCTCACGAAGCTAGAAAACTAGCTTAGATTAAATGGAAAAATGTCCTCTCATCTTATGATAACGGCGGTTTAAACATCAGTAATCTTAAAGCTTTTAACCTCGCCCTTACCCAAAAGTGGCGTTAGAGGTAGTTATCGCACAAGAATGTGCTTTGGGTTAAAGTTATCAAAGCTTTACATGGCCAGGAAGGTGGCTTTGATAACAATAGTTGTATCTATAATGGTACGTGGGCTAGAATTGTTGGTTCCTCTATTTTCTACACTTGAATAACTTTATTCCTAATAGTACCTTTCGTTTCCAAGCGGATTGTGGCACGCGTATCTATTTTTGGAAAGATACTTAGGTAGGAGATTCTCCTTTTTATATTAGATATAACATGCTATACCGATTGGAGAGTGAGAAAGATTGTCTTATTATTGACCGCATTGATCATGGCCAATGGCTTTGGAATTGGTCGATGCCTAACCTTGGAGCTCGAAATTCTGCTGATTTACTCGACATGCATTTTGAAATTAGTTTTGTAGAAATTAACGAAGTTGAAGATACTTGTGTGTGGTTGTTAGGCACTGATGGAACTGTTTCTATAAAGGACGCTCGATACATTATTGATTCAAAGATTCTCCAATATTTGGCTCCATCAACAGTTTGGGATAAAAACATTCCTCAAAAGGTCACTATTTTTATTTGAAGACTGATATTGGATCGCTTGCCTCGTAAATTGAGTCTTTCTTCTTACGGTATTGATATTTAGGCTATCTCTTGTCCCTCTTGCAATGGTAACATGGAATCTTCAAATCATATTTTCTTAGAGTGTAAGATTGCCAAGGACATTTGGATGGTTGTTCGTAAATGGTGTGATATTTATTTTCCTCCTTTTACTTCATATGAGCATTGGAAAGGTTGGTTTACTTCGTAGCAGGTGGTTAAAGAGAAGTCTTGGAACTTATCAATTATTTTTTCTTCTTCTCTTTGGTGGAATTGGAGGTATCGTAACAGTGTTACTTTTCATTCATACCCGATGAGGAAAAGTGACATTTTTTTGACAACATTCGCCTTTCCTTATATTCTTGGCTTCATCATAGGGGTCACATGATCTGCAATTGGATTGATCGGCTTAAATGCACTATGCTTTACTTGAGTAATGGTTTAGGATGACGTTTATTTTTTATCCTCTTGTATTCCCCAAGGCTTGTTTGGGGTTGCATCAAAAACGCTCTAAAGTAAAAACCGGTAGCTCGGCCTTTATGAGCGGAGATTTTTCTATTCTTCTTTATAGGCAGGAGTTTTCCATCTTTTTTGTAGCCCTCGCAGTTAAAGCCTTGGGAAGATGCTAGTTTAGGTTTTTTCTTATTTCTAGTATTGTATTTGTACTTTTCTGGCTTCTAGTGCCTTGCTAGTAGCCTTTTATTAATATACTTATCTTTTGCCGTTCAAAAAAAAGGATAGGCTCAAAGGGGTGTACTAAGGGTATCTTGCACTAAAAATGAGTGAATAACCAGGGTGTGAGGGTAGTTATATAAACAATAAGATCATCATAACAATAACAAACGCATGCTAAAAACAAGGGTTATTCTAATGCCTCTTATCACTTAGTAAATCCTAATCATACGAATTCAATCTTAATAGCAATCTCGGGAGGCATCACTAAAGGAAGTTGTTGTCCTATTTCTAATCCATATCACAATCAAACTTACATGAGATAATAAGAAGAAAAGAGAAGGAATTTAAAGAGAGAAACTAGAGAAAAGGAAGAGAGAAAATGGTATAATTATAACTTGCTAATGTGAAAAACAAGAATAACCAACACCCTCCTGACATGCTAGGAGGGGTTCTTATATAGTGTCATGCCTTAAGAGGATCATGGGTTTTCTTTCTTGTGCCGAGCTTTTCTTAAAATGGACTTAAGGCCTGAAATATGGACAATATAAGATTAAATTCAAGCCCGTAAAACTCAACTAGCCTATTACAAACTAAGACCGACACTTTCTAAGATAACTGAATACATTCTTGTTTGACTTTAATAATTCTAATCCTAAAAACATCCCCCATGTAGAGGTTATCTTTATTTGACTTTGAGGTTTGCCTTCTTCGGTCTTGGGTCTTCATCTTTTCTTATTTGTAATGGGCTTGTTCCTTCATGCTTTTGTGATCTTGATCTGGAGCCATCGTCTTTTAACTTTGAGTTCTTAAGATCTTTATTCTTGCATCATCATCTTTGTCTTGAAGCATCATGATTTGACATTCTTGATCATCTTGTGCTTTTGACCGATATGCTCATACTTGTCTTGAAAGCTTGCAATCTCCTCTAATTCATCAAGGCTAACAATCTCCCGTATCAAGAAATTATTGTTTGACTTTGAATATCTTTGATGATATTAAGGGAGTTCGTGCTTATTAGAATTAGAAAGAGTATTATGACATGAACTTGAGCTTTCTGACCGAATACATTCTTTTTTACTTTGGTGCTGAATGAACATGTGGCATTGATGAATCTAGAGTGAGGTAGTAACGCCATCAACTTATCCTGCATTTATAAGGGTTAGCAATAAATAGCATATATGGAAGAATCATGTCTTTGTCATTCGTCAAAGTTTGGTTATTTTTAACCTCCAGGTCCGTAAAGATCATTTATAGTGTAAATATTGTACCTGTAATCAGGCATATTCATTAAAAGAACCTCATTGACAGGGTTTCTAGCTCAAAGCATAAGATCCTCTAATACAGATGCATTAGATTCACCGTGCTTGCTAGTTCTCTTTACCAGATACCTCAAAGCAGGCTTCCTCACTAATAGTATTGCTACTAATTGAACAGTAAGAGTGAATTACTGAAATACTATTTCAATGATTGAGTCGTCAATTCATATACTGGATTACATTGGATTTCTAGTTAGCACAACTTTGATTCATATAGAATCTCGCAAGTTACCTACTGCAGTGCTGTTTGATGTTAACATTGGAAGGATTTCCATTTGTCATTGTAAAATGCTAAAGAGCACCACTCTAAATGTTCTGGCAAGATCATAAGGATAATACATAGGACTCTATTGTTATCACTTATGTTCTTATTGATGAACAAAAAGTGTTTTACATGAATTATGTCCTAATGAGATTTATTTTTGATCTCTTTTGGCTATAGACTCGATTTGTGCACTTTGGTTTTAGTTTTTGGAGGCTGGAGCTGACTGCCACCTTTTCAATATCAACAATCTTAAAGTGAGATGTTAAAAGATAACATGTGTATCTCCATGACAAATGGGACAAGTATCTTTCGAGAGAAACTTGAATGGCTGGGAAGGTTTGTGCATTGCATCACTGGGTCCATGATGACTTACTCCAATACTAGATATCATCTTTGTGATTCTAATAGATTATGTATTGACCCGGTTTCTGTCTAAGTGTATGGAGGGCTTCTTTCTTTTCACCCTTTATTCTTACATTTCTTTTTCATTCTTTAACCCTTTCAATGTTTACCAAGACATCATTACCATTACCATGTTGTGATTGTTTCAGTGATAACTCATGCCTTAGTCAACATTATTCCCTTTTTCTCATTCATCTCTAATCATACCTAAGGACTTCTAATTTACCTATGGAATGTCTATGGGTAGATCCCTCTGGTTCTGGTTGGATCATAGGACGTATACCTAACCTTAACCACCTTATAACTTTATCGACGTCGTGAGTTAATTGGTTGTTGAGTATAGAAATCAAAACCAAAAAACTATTGAAAAGCAATCATAGTATTTGATATAAATATTTTTTTAACAATTTGAGAGTTTTATAGTTTTTGAAATGCCCCCTACACATGGGCATCGATATTCAAAGCACATGGAGGTAAGAGTTAGTTGTGCAAGAACTCTTGAGTCTTAAATATCACATTTTTCTACATCATATTTTAATCAAATTTTCTTCCTTTATCATTAATAATTAATCTTTTAGTATTATAGATACCAATTGATTAAAATGACATTTTCTGAAAAGCGTGTGGGGAGAAAAATGTTTAAGTATGAATTGTGGAATATTTTTGATTGCTCCCCTTCAGCAATATATGTGTGACACCACTTAATAAAAATTTGACACCACAAGTTAAAAATGTTACACCATAAATATGTTGAAGATGGGAGTTAGGATGCCTTGGTTGTAACACACATAGTATAAGTACTGGTGTGCTAAACCGTTCATCAGTGGATGTTATCCAAAGATAAATGCAAGAGTATGTGAGCATACCCAAATTAGTGTGTGCACTAGGGTATTTGTTAAATGACATTGAAGTACCAATTTAAATCCACTAAGTGTTTTGAATACATAAAATATGACTTTTATGAGATGTATCCAACAACATTAAAAGGATTTTGGTTTTAAAAGCTCCCCCTAAAAAATTAATCCACATAAAGATGACACAATTTTGAAAGATACCACAAGTCTTATACCAAAAGTATTTGACGTTTAAAGTACTTGAAAAATTATGTTTAACAATTTTAAAAACCACTAAATGAAGATTTCTCTTTTTTCTTAGGATAAGAGCACTGAAGCGTACACTTTCTCTTAACATTCGGGTCTGGGTTGCAATCTGGATTGATTACAAGCCATTTTCATGAGCTCGAAACTATGATTGTTTTATTTCATTAGCGCAAGACCAAGAAGATTGACCTTCTCGTTGTTAGGATAAGTTATCTTTAAAGATACACTTTCCTTACATTAAAGTCTGGGTTATTCATTGTAATGTACATAAGCCATTGAGATAATGAGAAATGAAATGTTTTAAAACATCTGAACTCTTGTTCGAACTTCATTTACACACCCGTGTCAATGTTAATTGACATTTCTAGGTAAGTAAATATTATCGATTCCAAGAGCCATGTCGACAAGATTCTTTTTGGTATTTTGGAAATTTTTTGATTTTGTATTTTGTTTTTTGAAATATTTTCTATTTTTGTATTTTGTTTCTCAAAAATATTTATAAATCAAAATAAAGTGAAAAATCAAAAATATTTACAAGTCGAAGTTTCCATCAGAAGTGATAATTGGTTCTAGAGTTGAAGTAGATAAAGTTGAATCAGATTGTTGTTGATGTTTATTAGATGCATCACCAATAGTAACATCAGAAGACATTGAAACAACTTGATTTCTTCTTTAAAATATTCATCGAACAAAGGACCGAATAGACTTTCCAACTCTATTATTGACGCCATAACTATCATATCTGCTATAGGAACTTCTATTGACGTTGTGGTTCGAGTCTTGAACTGTTTTGTTCAAACATCATTGTTTGACGTTGAGGTTCGAGGCTTGAACTACTGTGTTCAAATGTCATATTTCTTTTTCATCGGTTATGAATCCACTATGACACTGGTTTCTTATAAATTAGTTTTTTAGCAACCACACTCTGAGATTTATCCTTCTTGACATTATATGATTTACCTACACTTAAATCAATACTTTGTTCCTTTTGAATAGTGATTGATGTACCTGCACTTAAATCCAGAGTTTGTTTTCATTCATGAATTTTAGAGATATCTACATTGGAATCATGTGGGGGTTCAATGTCACCCTTGCTTGTGTAAGAAGCAAATATCATTCTCATAGGGACCCACCTAAGACCAATAGTTTTGAAAAATCTACATGTGGGTTTCCACCTAAGACAAGATATAGGAGACGTTTTCTCATAGACTTATATGGAGAAAATCTATGTTCGGTAAAGATCTGCCTTACAAGTTTCTGAGTATGACTCTTTTATGCTATAGGTTTGTCGGTGTTTCTAGTCTTATAGGATTAAACCTTAGCATGAGAATTCGCCTCTTTCAAGAATTTTATTACACAAGCATCATGATTTGCATAAATGACACATTTCTGACAAGTCGAGCAAACAAAGTGTTTGGAGTCAGAAAAAGAACTAGAATTCCTAAAGTGTTATGCTATGAGGACCGCAGTTATCGTTACACAACTACTCTTAGATGCAGGCCTATTCTTAGTTGTTTGATTAAAGCTCCAAGGTTTTGGTTTGCTAATATTAGTAGTGTTTTGTAATCTAGCAGAAGGCATCACACTAGTTTTTGAATTCCTATCTCTTTCTTGTATATGTTTCTTAGCTTCCTCTAGATAGTGATTATGAACCATGTCATTTGAACTAAATCTTGGCATGTTCTTTGAGCTATTCCTAGATTCGCTAGATGCAATCACGTTATAAGGTTTTATAAAAGCAGATTCTTTAACTTTAGGCAAGTAATGATGAGTGACTAGTTTTGACAAACCATTTTTCACATCAACTTGGGTAGCAAGCCGTGGTTTTGAAATTTTAGGTCATTTAGATTTAAACGCAGTCGGTTGTCTAACAACTGGTTTGTTTTTGAGTGATTATAAAGTCGGTTTCCCCAAGATTGATGGTTTTGCAAACTTAGTATCCACACTGTTTCATGTTAACTTTCTTAAATTGTTTTTTAATGCAGCAATTGCAAAAACTGTTATCCCAATTTCCTAATCCATTACACAACTAAATAACCACACAATAAGCAATAAGCAATCCGGATAAGGTAGAAGAAAAGTAGAGAGAAACTAAAGAGAGAAACAAAGAGAGAAAGATTAGATTAGGAGGAAATACATAAAAATATAACCAACACCCTCTCCATGTATGGAGAGGGTCGTATTTATACCCTTAGCCTTCTATTTGGCATATGTTCTTTCTAAATGGGTACTTGGTTTATCTTGGGCTTTGAGCTCAAAACATGGACAATATTAGCTTAAAGTCTAAGCCCGTTAATCCCGACTAGCCTATTACATAACAACACTAATTATGACTAAGATGACCGATAACATTCTTGTTGAGGTCTTCTTTGATCTCCCTAACGTTGATGTTCTTGATGTAGGTTATCTTGATTTGACTTTATCTTCCCCAATGTTGAAGATATGACGTATGAGCTTTGGCTTCTTTGGTCTTGTCTTTGTCTTTTCTTATTTGTAATGGCTTTGTTCATTCATGCTTTAGATGACCGATGACATTCTTTCAGTGTTATTTATGTGATCTTGATCTTGAGCCTTTGTCTTTTGACATTGAGTTCTTAAGATCTTTAATCTTGCATCATCTCCTTGAGTTGAATCATCTTGATTGGACTTTCATGATAATCTTGTGATTTTGACTGACATACTCATACTGATGCCATTCTTGTTTGACTTATATAAACATAAGACTAACTAACAATATTCCCCAATAGACTATTATTTATTTGACATTAAAGCTCTTTGACGATGAGGAAGTTTAGTATCAACAATCTTGATGCTCAATGATTGACTTTGAAATCTTGAGTATGAGCATGTGTCAATGAATCTGACTTTACTGGTACAAGGTTGCAACACCGACGTCTAACTCTGCATTTAAAAGGTTAGTGATAAACAACATATATGGACGAAAGTGTCTTTGTCATTTCGTCGAATACAGTTGCAATAACCATGGTTTCCTGTTAATTAGTATAAATACTACCCATGATCAAATAGAATTCATATGAATCTTCTTGAGAGGGTTTCGCAGCTCTACTAGCCGTTCTCGTTACCAGAGCATCTCAAAGCAGACAATACGGTAAGAGTGAATCAGATAGTTACTATCTTTCTGATTAAGTCGTCAATTATAACAACCATCAATTTTCATCAATATAAATATCTATCTATTAAATTAGATGCAATGTACTATCCATCTATTAAAGTATATACTAACTTTTTACAGGGATATTTTTCGCTTTATTCCATTATGTAACATAGTTTACATAACTAAGGTAAACGAGCTCACGCAACTTGCCAATGCCATCTATATCTATGTTTATCTCATGTAAACATCCTAATATGTCAAGTCTATGTTTAAATATAATTTTTACCATGTACGTTATCCATTTAACGTACCATTTACAACGTTATTCCAAAACAAGCATTATACGTTAATGTTTATTCCAAAAACCCTAATTACATGTCAAAACAAGTGTACAAATGTTCAAAGCATGTGTACAAGTTACAATGCCAAACTTTTGAATATCTTTTCCCTCCTAAACCCTAGTACAACCTTCTAAAGCTCAATGTATAAGTCAATTGTGCATGAAATACAAACTAGGTCATTTTACCTCCTAAATCATGTTTATATCTTACCACCACTTTAACATAAGGTACAAACACCCAATGCACAACTCCTAAACCCTAAACCTAATCCCTAAATCATTCTAAACCCTAATCCTAAAACCCTAATTCATCTAACCCTAAACCAAAATCATAAAACCATAGCAAACCCATTACACCTTAAACTAGTTCATAGTTTTTAGAATCTGATCCGTTAATAAAACATAAGATCTAGGAAAAATTAGTAGGTTCTGTGTATTAAGTAAAAACACTAGGTTGTAGCCCTATGTCTTGTGATTATTTTTCTGATTGAATCACGCCGATTCTGCACACCAGTAGTAAATAGCTGTTATATCTAGATTTTTGTATAGTAACCCCTGAATATGTAAAACTAAAAGTTATAGAGGACTCAAATATCTAACCATGCTTAATGGTTTAAGGTTGATCAGAACTACAGTTTGTAAATGGCAACCAATTTACCGGGACTAATGTTGGCTGTCCAAAAACAGCCATGTATAAACTAAATAAACACCTCAAGCTCCTCCATGACTCACCACCACCTTCATCACCATGACCTCACCACCACATCACCATCACTTCAGCACCTTACAAGCACCTCTATCACCTCCTTGTAAGCTACTACCACAAGTTGCACACTAAGTAAGCTACTTGTCACCATCTTTGATTTTTGAACCATCACCACCTCCCTACACCTCACCCTAGCTTTCTATTAGTCACCATGATAGCCCTTGGCCACCACACCAAGTAATCTTGGTGCCTACTCTAAGAAAACTTGGCCCCTAAGTCATTTGAGCCCTATATAAACCGAACACACACATACACTTTCATTTCATCCTCACAACTCTTTTCCACCTTAAATTTAAGTTCAAACAAAGTTCTAGCCGAAGTAAGGAAGCCAAGGAAGAAGTAGAAGGTCACTAAGATCAGAATAGAAGCCAAGAATCAAGAGAAAGAAGCCATTAAAGGCGTTTCTAGGCGTACGAACCTGAAAACCCCATTTTGACCCATTTTAGCTCAAGTAAGCTTATAATCTTCTTCAATAAGCTCATAATCTGCTTTAGAATGTTCATAATACTCTTAAGATCATATATAAACTCTTGTTTGAAGCCTTGAATCCTCAAACCCATGTGTTTTTTATTAAAACCCTAAAAATGACCCATTTTTATTTTCTAGCTAACAAATCCTTTTTCTAAACTTTTGTTACGTTAAAACATCTTATTTTTGCTTATTCTAATAAGCTATAACCTGCAAATATCATTTGGAATCCTAAAATAAGCTTGCATGGCTTTTTGGACTTGATTTGTAAATTATTTCCATGCAAGGGGTACTTTACATAGTCAAAATTTGACAAGTGTTGTTATTTATACCACATATCCCGTGGTTAGGTTCTAACAAAAGTTATAACTAGAATCTAATCTAGTAGTCCGAGGGTCCTTTGTTTCTGCAGTTTCTGGTGGTAAGAAACTAAAGTGATTTAGGAGGTAAAATGACCTAGTTTGATTTTTATGCATACATGGTTTGTACATTGTGCTTTAGAAGGTTGTATACTGATTTTGGAGGGAAACATGTGGTGCTAAATGAGTTTGTAACTTAAGCTAAGAAGGTGGTACAATTTCTAAAAAGAAATGGAAGGAAAAGAGTTATTTTAAATATTATGCTTAATTGGATTGTATCTTGTGCTTTGAAGGGTTGTACTAGAGTTTAGGAGGGAAAAGATATTCAAAATTTATGTATTATACACTTATATACATGCCTTGTTAGATTGTACATTTGGTTTTATATGTAAACATTACATATAATTAGGGTTTTGGTATAAATGCTAATGTTTAAAGTTGTTTTGATAAAATGTCATGGAAAGTACGTTAAATAGATAACGTATTTGGTAAAAATGATATTAAGACATAGACTTGACATATTAGGATGTTTACATGATATAAACATAGTTATAGTTGGCATTGGTTGTTGCGTGAGCTCGTTTACTTTGGTTATGTAAACATTGTTACATAATGGAATGTGATAAAACGAAAAATTTCCCCGTACAAAGGTGATCATAATATAATAGGTAGATATTACATTGATGAAAATTTCGGGTTGTTATAGTCCCCTCGATTTTATTAAAACTCGACATAATTATCGTTATTAATCAACGATCGACGCATTATAAAACAATTACGTTATATAATTAACGTAACTTATCATCGACTAGCTTTTGAAGAAACTTAAAATCTTATCGTATCACCATACTAGGGAATTTCATGTGAGGGGTTCCATTTAGGTATTTCTTTTAACAAGTTTGCTGGGTTTACGATTTAAAGTGCCCTAACTCCTCAAACGATACTGCATGGCCTCTAGATTATGATAGCCCGAACAGTGATGCAATACTTCCATAAATTAATAAATCAAACTAATACGTTAAACTTTATGAAGTTTTGAAACATAAACCATCACACTAAGACTTGACATATTACCCCAGGTTGCGTGACGTAGCTGTTACTTTCACTTGATATACTTTTGCTATCAATCAGATTTCCCCTGTTAAGGTGAGTTCATAACCTCGCATTTAACTCTTTTAAATGTTTCATAAACTCGCGAGGGGGATACATGCTATAAACCATGAATACGAGTATTTTTCCAACTCTATGTTATCCTGATTTATTATTACCTAAGTCACCTTTACTGCCAATATTTCTTAATCATGAACCATTAGTCACTTGCGAGTGAACGAAATATTATGGATAGATCTATCAGGGTGTGACGACTCCCGTTGGTGTACCTATACTTTCTGGTACCAATAGCACTATATTTGATTATAATGTGTAGCTTTGGCAAGTTACCTTTCCACGAGGACATTTGTTCCTCAACCAATGTCACTGCGGTAATTTTCATGTTAACGTATTGATATCATGATCTTAGGGCAATAACACTGTTTTCTATAATAATTGTACTCATTGCAATTATTACACTTATGGGTGTATAAGAACGTAACCCACTGTTATGATGACTTGTATTCAAACTGTTTAACATAAACCTATCAATTTCACTCAACCATTGTGTTGACCTTTTTAGCATGTTTATCTCAGGTAACTGAGCATCTTATGGCACGGAGTGGCACAGACTTGAAGATGGCTAAACTGTTATCATTCAAACTTTATGTTTTCATGTAGATTTTGGGACCTCTGTTTGTAAAAACTCTGATGAAATAATGAATGATAACTAAATTTTCTAAAAACGTCTATTTTGAGTCATTTTCTATGATTATGACTGTTGTACTATGAAATAATACCCCAGATTAGCTTCCGCTGATATATGTCAAAAATGGGGGTGTTATAGATTAGTATCAGAGCCACGGTTATAGAGAACAAGGTTAAAACCTTAACTATAACTACTTTTCTTTTTCCATCCAAGAAAGTCCTCCGTGCCACTACATCTCCCAAATAGTATGTAAAGATACATAACTATTATACTATTATATAAATAACTTATGTTATTTAGCACTGGGTTGTTAACAGAGTGATGTCTTCTCCCAACCACCCTACTTCCGATAATGAGGATACTTTTTCCTCTAACTTTCTGGACTATATCCTGGCTTCCCCAGACTATTTCCCTGCTTCACTGGGAAATACTTCTTTAGAATCTTCAAATAATTCATCTGGTTTAGTTCCAAAAGCTTCACCAACTCTTTCACTTTTTTCATAATGACCCCTATATGAAGGTTATGCAAGCATATGATGTCATTAGTCCACCACAAGTTACTATTCCCCCCAACTGTCGTGCCTCTATCTCCAGTATTATCACTACCACTAATGTTTGATTCCTGAGATTTCTTTCCTTCTGAAGAGATTCCACCACCTAAAGACACTAAGACTCCTGTTGAATCACCCATTCCAATATCTCTATCTTCATCAGTAGGATCTTCATCACCGGTTAGGTCAACTACACCATCACCATATTATCCCTTTGATGAGTCTATCTTCACAGAGTTAGATAACTCATTATGGATCATACCACGACCATTAGGAAGTAAACCAGTCCCTGAAGAATCTAATGAGTTAGATGCTTGTTTAAGTGTTCATTCTTGGACATCTTAAATTCCAAAAAATTTCTGTTATATTCTGCAATGTGATACCAAAGGATGTGTATTACTTTGTTAGAACTTGTATCAAAATAAGAATCCATACAATATGTCAAATGATTTCAATACCACTATGTATGAAAATTTTGACAATGACTTGTGATATCATTCTTATTTTGTGTTGTATTGAAAATGTTGTTAGAATGGCTTCTAAGAGGACATCAACATCTGCAGCACCACCCATGACTCAGGCTGCCATTAAGAAACTAGTTGCTGACAGTGTTGTCGCGGCTCTAGATGCATAAGCTGTAACAATGGCAAGTACTAGTAATCCTAACAGGAACACCGGACCTACTGGAACTCCTATAACAAAAACGAGAAACTATAAAGAGTTCATAAGCTGTCAACCTTTCTACTTCAATGGTACGGAAGGAGTAGTTGGCCTCATTAGCTAGTTTGAACGGACCGAATTAGTATTTTCTCATAGCAAATGTGTCGAGGAAAACAAAGTGACATTTGCTACTGGTACCCTGACTGATGATGCATTGTCCTGGTGGAATGCGTACGCCCAACCTGTTGGAATAGAACAAGCTAATAAGATCACTTAGACTGAATTGAAAAGGCTCTTAACAAATAAGTATTGTCCTCGAACTGAAGTCAGGAAAATGGAAGATGAATTTTACAATCTGACTGTAAAAGGAGATGATCTTAAAACTTACATTAGAAGATTCCAAGAATTAGCAGTCTTATGCCCAAACATGGTACCAAACACCGAGAAACTCATAGAAGCTTTCATCGAAGGATTACCCAGAAGTATTAAAGGAAATGTTACCGCTTCAAAGCCTCAAACTTTGGAGGAAGCCATTAACATAACCCAGAGGTTAATGGATCAAGTAACAAGGCATAATTCTGTGCAGGGAACCAATGATCACAAACGAAAGTTTAATGATAGAAGAACCTTCAACAACAACAACTACCAAAACAACCGTAACAACAACAATGACAACCACAACAATGATGACCACCAACAACAGAATAGAAGGCAGGAAACCTTCAGGGCCTATGCTGCTACCCTAACTAAAAACTATAGGTATGTTGGAACCTATCCTTTGTGTAAGAGATGCACTCTACATCAGACTTGTAACAAAGTGGGCCATCAGACCAAGAACTGCAGAAACAAAGGACCCTCAGACTACTAGATTAGATTATAGTTATAGTTTTGTTAGAACCTAACCACGGGATATGTGGTATAAATAACAACACTTGTCAAATTTTAACTATGTAAAGTATGAAGGCAAGTTCTTCAAGATATAATACAGTTATAATACCATTATACCTCGCTATTTCATAATACCGTTATCCAGGGTTGCACCCTGATTTTGTTAAACCAACCTTTCAAAATTGATCTTATGCCAATTAAACTCGGTAGTTTCGACGTCATCATTATGGATTGTTTATCCAAGTATCATGCTAGAAAAAGTCATCCACATCCCAATCGATGATGAAACTTTGATTATGTGAGGTGATCACCTCATATCCTGTATAAAAACCGAAAGGTATATATCCAGGGGATGTCAAGTTTTCATAGCTCAAGTAATGGAAAAGAAGTAATATGAAAAACGACTAGAAGACATAACAGTAGTTAGAAATTTTTTCCTGAAAATCTACCTGGCCTTCCTCCCGTTCGCCAAGTAGAATTCTAAATCGATCTAATTCCAGGAACAACACCTGTAGCTCGAGCACCCTATAGATTAGCTCTTTCAGAAATGCAGGAACTATCTAACCAACTTTAAGAGTTATCAGATCGTGGTTTTATACGACCAAGTACTTCACCCTGAGGAGCTCCTGTCTTATTTGTTAAAAAGAAAAACGGATCTTTCAGGATGTGTATTGATTATTGGGAGTTGAATAAACTTAGTGTAAAGAATCGTTACCTATTATTCAGGATTGATGACTTTTTTGACCAACTTTAAGGTTCAAGTGTCTACTCGGACATTATGAATTTCAAGTGATGCCATTTGGTTTAACTAACGTGCCTGCTATATTCATGGATCTCATAAATCGTGTGTGTAAACCATAATTGGACAAATTCGTAATAGTGTTCATCGATGATATTCTTATCTACTCTTGTAACAAAGAAGAACACGCAGATCATCTAAGAATAATTTTGAAATTACTCAGGAAGGAGGAATAGTATGCCAAATTCTCCAAGTGTGATTTCTGGATCAGTATCGTGCAATTTAATGTCTCATTATTCTTCTCATGATTTTGGAAAATCATACCGCCAAGGAAACATCTTCTACTTAACACCGTTTTGATATCATGTTTTATGCTTAAGTAGGATGATTTATAATCATCTTATTGAAATGAATTAGGACACTTCTTCATTTGAATAAGGAAATTATAAACCACCGAACAATAAATTTATAAATTCTCAGTTACAAGGATTGGGACGCCTCTGTTTGTAAATGACAAATTATAAATGAGTGAACTTAAGTGTATGGCATTCGTACAAACAATTCTCTTTCAATCCGTTTGTACAAATAATTCTTTTTCGATCATTTAATCATTATCATTATTACCATCATACAAATAAGTCTCTAGACTTCTTTCGATTTGTAAATTGTTCACTCGATTATTTACAAACATCACTCCATCATTCAACTAAATCTCGGGACGAGATTTCTGTAAGGATGGGAGACTATAACAACCCGCAATTTTCATCAATGTAAATATCCATCTATTAAATTAGATGCAATGTACTATCCATCTATTAAAGTATATACCACCTTTTTACAGGGAAATTTTTTGCTTTATTCCATTATGTAACATAGTTTACATAACTAAAGTAAACGAGCTCACGCAACCTACCAATGCCATCTATATCTATGTTTATATCATGTAAACATCCTAATATGTCAAGTCTATGCTATCAGGGTGTGATCGACTCCGTTGAGGTGTGCACCTATACTTTTGGTAGCCATATAGCACTTTATTTGGAATTAATGGGTAACCTTGGCAGTTACCTTTCCTACGAGGACATTTGTTCCTTTATACAATGTACACTTATGGTGATTTCATGTTAACCGTACTCTTGTATCAGAGGTTAGAGCAATTAACATTTGTTTTTTATTAATAAAATATTGTACCTATTAGCATTTCATTAATCTACTTATGGGGCTTGTTATAACAACGATAACCACTGTTATGATGACTTGTATCAAACTGTTTAAACATAAACCTATGAATTTTCAACTCAACCATTGTGTTAACCTTTTTAGCATGTTTATCTCTGGTAGTCTGAGCATCCTCTATGGCATAGAATGGATAGAGGGACTTGAAGGTGGCTTAACATGTTCATTCAAAAACTTTTTGTTTTCACTGTAGATTTTATGGAATTTATTTGTATAAAAACTCTGATGAATATTGAATGTTACTAAAAATTTTCCAAAAACGTCTCTTTTGAGTTGTTTTCTATGATTATAACTGTTACCCCAGATTATCTTTCACTGCTATATGTCAAAAATAGGGGTGTTATAGATTGGTATAAGAGCCACGGTTATAAAGAACAAGGTTAAAACCTTAACTATAACTACCTTTCTTTTTTCCATCCAAGAAAGTCCTCCGTGCCACTACATCTCCGGAATAGTATGTAAAGATACATAACTATTAGACTATTATATAAATAACTTATGTTATTTTCCACTGGGTTGTTATAGGAGTGTTGTCTTCTCCCAACATACTTATTTGTTAATTAAAGTTGCTTTTTCTCTAAACTTTCCTGGACTCTTACTCTGACTTCACAAGACTATTCCTAAGTCGCATGGAAACCAATCTCTCCTGATCCTTTAGATATTTTATCTAATAATTGTTTGCCTAGCCTCAGTCCTAGATTCACCTTTCTCACGATGATCTCATGATATGCATAGCATATCTTTCTGCTGCTAATGTAACCACATATCCCACACACAAGCTCCTCATTGATCATCACCGCCTATTTTGCTCCATCATTAGTATTACCAACTTATCTCCAATAGTATTTGATTCATTAAGATTATTATTTCACTATCGAAGAGATACCACCACTAAAGGGTCACTAAGGGGGAAATACGCTAGTTGAATCACCCATTCTCTAATTTCTCCATCTTCATCAGTTAGGAATCTTCATCACCGGTTAGGGTCACTAAGCACCACCCAACAGATTCCCTCTTGATAAGTCTATCTTTCGAGAGATAGATATCTCACTATGTATCATACCAGACACTGGGAAGTGACCAATCTCGGAGGAAAATCTAATGAGTCAGATGCTTTTTTGAATGCTCAATTATTTTTAATATACACAAGTACTTAAAACCGATATTATGAGTTTATAGCCTCGCATTTTTATAATTCCTTTTGAATACTTTATAATCCGGAGGGGATACATGCTTAACCATGAATGGAAGTGTTTTCAAAACTGTATGCTTATCCAGATATATTATTTGCCTAAGTGCCTTCCTCATCTGCTAAAATTTCTTAATCATGAACATTGTCACTTGCAATGTGAACGTGAATATTGTAGATAGATCTATCGGGGTGTGACGACTCTCGTTGGTGTGCCTATACTTTTGGTACCAATAGCACTATATTTGACTTAATGGGTAACCTTGGCAAGTTACCTTTCTACGGGGACATTTGTTCCTCAACCAATGTCACTACGGTGATTTCCATGTTAACGTATTGATATCATAAGCTTAGGGCAATAACACTGTTTTCTATAATAATTGTACCTATTGCAATTATTACACTTATGGGTGTATAACAACGTAACCCACTGTTATGATGACTTGTATTCAAACTGTTTAACATAAACCTATGAATTTCACTCAACCATTGTGTTAACCTTTTTAGCATGTTTATCTCAGGTAACTGAGCATCTTATGGCACAGAATGGAACAGACTTGAAGGTGGCTAAACTGTTATCATTCAAACTTTATGTTTTCATGTAGATTTTGGGACCTCTATTTGTAAAAACTCTGATGAAATAATGAATGATAACTAAATTTTCCAAAAACGTCTCTTTTGAGTCGTTTTCTATGATTATAACTGTTACCCCAGATTATCTTTCACTGCTATATGTCAAAAATAGGGGTGTTATAGATTGGTATCAGAGCCACGGTTATAAAGAACAAGGTTAAAACCTTAACTATAACTACTTTTCTTTTTCCATCCAAGAAAGTCCTCCGTGCCACTACATCTCCCAAATAGTATGTAAAGATACATAACTATTATACTATTATATAAATAACTTATGTTATTTACCGCTGGGTTGTTAACAGAGTGATGTCTTCTCCCAACCATCCTACTTCCGATATTGATGGTCCTATTAAACTGAATGGATCTTTGCAGCCTATAAAGGATGATAGCCAGGATGTATAAATACAAATAACTATGTGGAAACAATGACTATGAATACCTTGTGTTAATGCGGAATCTTAACACAGATACTAAGAAGAACATTGAACAACTGAATAACAACTTTATTAATGTGTTCTTGAGGATTACAGATTGCTAACTATGATATTGTATATGATTATCATCTCTCTTCTAACTATGCCAAAGGTGATCCTTTTATATATGCCAAGGATAACCCTAAATGGCTTACATATCCTTTTCTAAAATATCTTATAAATATCTTTTAAATATCTTCTCAACGGTACTAACTAACTTTCTACTAACGGTACTAACTAACTAACAGTACTTAATACTTTGTACTGTCGGTACTAAGTGCCCTAGCATCTTGTTGGTCCATGAAAACATTCTTTCAAACGATCCCATAGAGCTTTTGCATTACCCGGTGTGGTAACGACTTGCTCTTGAAGAGAATCACATAAGGATCCAAGGATCCACATCTTGATGAGATCATCAAGTTGACACCATTCCGGGTTAGTAGATGCGGTGTCGGTTTCAACATGGGATTTGAGACCGAGGCTCCCAAGATGAATGAGGGAAAAAGAGCTCCACGAGTTGTAGTTATGTTTTTCTAGGTCTAATTTAATAGGGACTTTGTTCGGGATGCTAAAGGGAATTATTTTATCGGTTGTAGAAGGTGGTGGTGGTGTGTCTTCCACAGCCATGGATGCCGAATAGAGATATTGGTGGTGTTAGGGTTAGATTGGATGTCAGTAGTGGAGAAAAAAGAGGAGGGGGACAAAAGATTAAGGATATTTTTAAGGAGAGAAAGGCTGTGATACCATATTGAAGGTTAATGTTTTCCTTGATTATAACTGATAACAACTATCCTATATATAGGATACAAGAGATTATTCTAGAATAATAACAATGGGCTTGGGCCTAATACAAATCAATGTAAAAAATGTTGATTGGGTGACTTGACTTTAAATATTGATTTGCCTGTTGAATGATAATCTGACTTGACTTTTATTACGCTAATATCAAAAAAATATATGACTAATAGTTACAAGTCGACATCCTGATTGTACAAGGTTTGTGTGAGCAAAGTGCATCTTTTACATAAAGGATAGGGTCCAACATACCCACGGTTTTCAGTTGGGGTAGTAGCATAAGCTCTGACAGCTTCTTGCCTTCTGTTCTGTTATGGTTAGTGATTATTGTAGTGGTTGTTGGTGTTGGTGTTACGGTGTTGGTTATTGTTGCGATAGTTGTTGTTGTCGATAAAATGTTCCTTCTGTGTATAACTTTCGTTTGTGGATCACTGGTTACTTGCTTCAGGAGTGTGCTTTGTTACATGATCCATTTGTCTATGGGCTATGTTAATGGCTTATTCTAAAGTTGTAGGCTTGTGGCAGTAACATTTCCTTCAAACTTCTGGGTAATCTCTAATGAAAGATTTTCATGAGTTTCTTGGTGTTTAGTATTGCGTTCCGGGCATAAGACTGCTAATTCCTGGAATCTTCTAATGTAAGTTTTAAGATTAATTTCCTTTTACAGTCGATTTGTAAAAAATTCATCTTCTTTATTTTGACTTCGTTCTGAGGGACCAATACTTATTTGTTAAGAGCCTTTTCAATTCAGTCCAAGTGATGTTATTGGCTTGATCTATTCTAATAGGTTGGGCATATGCATTACACCAGGACAAGGCGTCATCAGTCAGGGTACCAGTAGCAAATGTCACTTTGTTTTCCTCGGCACATTTGCTATGAGAAAATACTAATTCGGTCCGTTCAAACCAGCGAATGAGGCCAAACTGCTCCTTATGTACATTGAAGTAGAAACTTGACAGTTAAGAAACTCTTCATAGTTTCCCTTTTTGATACAAGTGTTCTAGTAGGTCCGGGTTCCTGTTAGTATTGTCGGAGGTATTTGCCTTTAGTAGCAGCTTGTGCTCCAGAGCTGCGAAAAACATATCAGCGAACTGTTTCTTTTGATGGCGCCTGGTGTCAGGCTGGTGTGTAGGATGTTGATGTTCCTTTTGGGAGCATTTTATCAACATAAGACAACACGGGAATAAAGTATTTTAAACAGTCATTGTCAAAATTTACATAATAGTGGTATGATATTATTTGACATTAGATTACTTACATCTACATGAGTTTATCTTTGTCTACTATTCCTATTTGGATTGTCGGTACTTGCCATGGTTGTAGCTTGTGCTTCCAGAGCAGCAACAACACCATTAGCAATCAGTTGCAGGATGGCAGCCTAAGTCATAGCTGGTGCTATAGATGTTGATGTTCTCTTAGGTGGCATTTATCAACATATACAAGACAACATAGAATAAGAATCAAATGGATAATCTGGTGGTGGTGTAGTTGACCTAACCGGTGATGAAGATCCTACTGATGAAGATGGAGATATTGGAATGGGTGATTCAACAGGATTCTCAGTGTCTTTAGGTGGTGAAATCTCTTCGGGAGGAAAGAAATATCGGGAATCAAACATTGGTAATAATGGTAATACTGGAGATGGAGGAAAAATAGGCGGTGGATCAATAGGAGCTTGTGGTGGGATAGGTGATTCATTAGCAGTAGCATTATATGCTTACATATATGGATCATCGTGAAAAGGTGAGATGGCTAGCGAGGCCAAAAGATACTTAGATAAACTATCTGAAGGATCAAGAGAGATGTTTCCTGGTGAGACTGGGAAATAGTCTGGTGAAGTCAGAGTATAGTTCAGAAAGTTAGAGGAAAAAGCATCCTCAATATCGAAAGTAGGATGGTTGGGAGAAGACATCACTCTGTTAACAACCCAACGGTAAATAACATAAGTTATTTATATAATAGTATAATAGTTATGTATCATTACATACTATTTGGCAGGCACGTAGGACTTTCTTGGATGGAAAAAGAAAAGTAGTTATAGTTAAGGTTTTAACCTTGTTCTCTATAACCGTAGCTCTTGATACCAATCTGTAACACCCCCATTTTGACAAATATAGCAGCGGAAGCTAATCTGGGGTATTACTTCATAGTACAATAGACATAATCATAGAAAACGAATCATAAAGAGACGGTTTTGGAAAATTTAGTTATCATTCATTTATTCATCAGAGTTTTACAAAAAGAGAGGTCCCAAAATCTAGAAACATAAAGTTTGAATGATAACAGTTTAGCCATCTTCAAGTCCGTGCCACTTCGTGCCATAAGTTGCTCAATTACCTAAGATAAACATGCTAAAAAGATCAACACAATGGTTGAGTGAAATTCATAGGTTTATGATAAATAGTTTAAATACAAGTCATAGTGGGTTACGTTGTTATACACCCATAGTTTATAACAATTGCATATACAATTATTATGAAAAAACAATATTATTTCCCTAAGCTCATTACATCAATACGTTAACATGGAAATCACCGTAGTGACATTGGTTGAGGAACAAATGTCCTTGTGGAAATGTGACTTGCCAAGGTTACCCATTAAGTCAAATATAGTGCTATTGGTACCAAAAGTATAGGCACACCAACGGGAGTCATCACACCCTAATAGATCCATCCACAATATTCGCGTTCACTCGCAAGTGATTAATGGTTCATGATTAAGAAATATTGGCAGCGAAAGGTACTTAGGCAATAATATATCTGGATAGCATAAAGTTGGAAAAACACTTGCATTCATGGTTTAAGCAATTATCCCCCTCGCAGGTTTATAAAGTATTTAAAAGATTTAAAATGCGAGGCTATGAACTCACCTTAACAGGGAAATCTAATTGATGGCAAAAGTATATCAAAAGAAAGTAACAGCTACATCACGCAACCTGGGGTAATATGTCAAGTCTTAGTGTGATTTAAGGAACCCTAAACGCGTTAAGAGATAATGCTTATCTCTTCCTAGATCAACGCTAAGAGATAACTATTACTATAATTACAACCAGACTTAACTATTTGACAAAACAGTATTAACTTTAATACTGCCAGACCTAAGTTAAAGCTGGCAGACTTAACTTGCTCTACCAGACTTAACTTATATAATTAACAGTACTAACTATCCTTATCAGTACTAACTATAACTAACAGACTTAACTTTAATACTAACAGTATTAAGTCCGTTTATAATATTTTTCCTAACATCGATGATTAATAACGATAAATGTGTCGGGTTTTAATAAAATCGAGCCTTATAATATTAATATATATTTTTATAATTTATATAAAAATATTATATTTTATATTTTTAAGTTTGCAAAAATAGCAATATATACCCTTGATTTATAAACTTTTACAAGTTCAGTCCTTTATATAATAAGTATATATATATATATTAAACCTTTAACTTTGAAACTTGGCAAGATAGGTCCTTATAGTTATAACTTTGGAATAGTGACATTTTCAGGCCCTTTAGTTATAAATTTTAGAAAGTTACGATATATACCCCTAACATGGAATATATTTGCAAAACAAGTCAAAAAAGCCATGCAAGCTTATTTTAAGATTCCAAATGATATTTGCAAGTTATATCTTATTAGAATAAGCTAAAATAAGATTTTCTAACATATCAAAAGTTTAGAAAAAGGATTCGTTAGCTAGAAAATCAAAACAGGCCGTTTTTAGGGTTTTGATAAAAAAACGCATAGGTTTGAGGATTCAAGGCTTTAACAAGAGTTTATATAGGATCTAAGGAACCTTATGAAAGATTTAAAACAGATTATAAGCTTATGGAACTAGATTTTGAGCTTACTTGAGCTTATAAGGGTCGAATGAGCTTAATATGGGTCGAACGAGTTGATTATGACTTCAAGACCTTCCTTCTCTTGATTCTTGACTTCTAAGGGATTGGTATCTCCTTATACTTCTACTAGGGCTTGGCTTAGACTTGTTTAAAGCTTCATTTTAGTGTGTGATAAGTTTTTTGAGATGAATAGAAGAGTATGTGTATGTATACATATATATAGTGAGGAGAACGACTTGGAGGCTAAGTTTTCCTAGAGTAGGCATCAAGATTACTTGGTATGGTGGCCAAGGGCTGTAGAGTGGTGACCAAGGAGTATATAAGGGGTGCGTCATGGAGGTCCTCAGTATAAGGTAGTTTGAGGGTGTATGAGAGGTTCGGTTGTGTTATCAACGGGTGAAAAGGAGGTAGTTAGAGTGCAAGTATCTTACAAGCTTCTTGCTCCTCTCTCCGACGTGGATGGACGTGTGTTGGCTAGGCTGTGCTTGGTCCATGGTGGTGAGGTCATAGAGGTGATTGAGGTGTTAGGGTGCTAGCTTAGGTGTAAATGGGTCAAAAATGAAAGAAAAAGGGGTGTCGGGTTTGGTTTTTGTTTTGGGTTAGGGTTTTTGGTTTTAAATTCGAGTTAGGGTTAGGATTAAGGATAGATTAGGGTTTAGGATTAAGGTTATTATTAGGATTAGGGTTTAGGATTAAATGTTTGGGGCTTAGTTTTAGGTTTTTTTAAAATGAAATTAGTGTTTTAGGGTTTCGTTTTGGGGTTTTGGGGTTTTTTAGATTAGAGTATTTAAGTGATCTAGGGTATTAGGAGTCATGTATTAAAGTGCTTGTACCTTATGCTAAAGTGGTAGTAAGAAAACAAAAGTGATTTAGGAGGTATAAATACCCTAGTTTACTTTCTTTGCTATTATTGATCTTATACATGGGCTTAAATTTTTAAATAAAGTTGTTACATTGACTTTGGAGGGAAATTTATATTTCAATTGTTGCGCATTGTACACTTGTACACATGATTGAAGGCTTACCATTATTTTATTATGTATAATTACATATAATTAGGGTTTTTGATACAAACGTTAGTTTAATGCTTGTTTGATATAACGTTTTTGAAAAGATACGTTAAGTGGATAATGTACTTGGTAAAAATGATATTAAGATATAGACTTGACATATTAGGATGTTTACATGATATACATATAGATATAGATGGCATTGGTAGAGGGTGCGTGAGCTCGTTTACTTTAGTTATGTAAACTATGTTACATAATGGAATAAAGCGAAAAATTTCCCTGTAAAAAGGTGGTATATACTTTAATAGATGGATAGTACATTGCATCTAATTTAATATATGGATATTTACATTGATGAAAATTACGGGTTGTTATATATCGTGCCTTTGGTTAGTCCATGTCCGTAACAAATGCGAAGCATTTCTTTCAAACGGATCCAAGCTTCAATGAGAGTTTCGTTACCGAGTTGGTGAAAGGTATGCATATCATTTAGGAGACGTTTGAACTTTGTAGGAGAAAGGTATCGGCTTATAAAAGCTTCTCTCATTTCTTTCCACGAAAGTAAAACTTTATTCGTTAAGCTCATTCAACCAAATCTTAGCTTATTCACATAACGAGAAAGGAAATGTCCTCAACATAACCGGATCCTCTTGATTTTCACCATATTGGAAAAGGATACTAATCTTAAGAAAATCGGCAATGTGTCGGTAAGGATCGGATCGGATTCGCCCATCAAATTGGTTATCCTGAATCATTTGCATGTGGGTACCCTTGATACAAAAATTATCGGAAATAGGGCGTTGGATAATAGCGGAACTAGGTGCTGGAGCAATGGTCCTAGTGTTTGACCACATGGATTAGTCATTAGGATTAATGACGATTATGTGTGAGAAATCGGGTTGAGTTTCGAATTTCTTCATCAATCTTTTGATCTTGGGTGTTTTGACAAAAAGTTCCTCGATGAACGGTTGTTTCACATAAGATACCGGTGATTCGACTTTGAGGGGTAGGATCGGTGTCTTTTCGGACTTAATCCTCTTTTTGATTTTACGTTTATGTTCGCGAAAGAGAGATATATCCGAGATGTTTAACCCAAGAACATGGGTTTATACAAACTCGGAGCGATTTACAAAACGTCATAAAAATATAAAGAGATAAACTAGATAAAAACGTTTTAAAAGAAAATTCTTTTTGTAATTTTTTATATATGACGTAAAAGAAAAATAACTTAATAACTACTAAAAAAATGTTGACATCATCCTATCAATGGTTCTCGGTAGCTCCATTAAACGCATAAAGAAGCGGAGAAGCGGGTCAGCGCGAGCATATTAAAAACCTAACTTCTTTAGGGAAGCAGAACGACCCGCCTTATACCTCTCTTATAGTTTGTTACGATGGGTGAGCCAATTTACCAAATGACTAACGATGTATAAGAATAAAAGATAAACTAATAAGAACAAAAATCTTTTTGTATATTTTTTTATATATAAATTGACTAACTAACTAACAAAGTTTTTTTTTCTTTTTTTTCTTATATTAAAGACAATTTTTATATAAACTATTTTCTAACAAAGTAAGAGAAAAGAAAAACACAAT
>BQNB010089329.1:0-27429 GCA_026074375.1 Tanacetum coccineum
TGCACTCAAAACCCTAATTCAAAACCCTAAACCCTAAACCGAGCTAGTTTTTAAACCATGACCCATTTCTTGGTTTTTATCCATCATAACCCCAAACCAACACTTAAATAAGTTTAAATAACTTATTTTAAAATCATATCAATCCTATTCAATCATTATTCATCATTACTTCATCATTTTACTTCACTTGTACCTAAAACATATTCTAGAAACCCTAATTATGCCCTAATTGTAACTTTGACCCGTTTTCTCAATTTCAACCCATTATAACTTAAACCAATGACCAAAATTCATTGATAATACTTTATATAAGCCCTAGGATTTGTATTCCATCATTCCTAATCAAGAGTATGCAAAATATAAGCCAAGAAAGTCAAGAAAACCCTAAACAAGCCCTAGTTAAACCCGTACTCCCATTTCTTTAATTCTAATCCGTTTTAACCCAAACGAATTGCTAATCTTTGCTAATTACTTTAATCCCAGACCTTAACAACCTATTTCATCATTCCTTAATCATTTATAACACAATGTACCTTGTTAAAACCTTTGAAGAACCCGTCGAACCCAAAATAGACCCGGTTTGCTTCTATGACCATTTTAACCCCTCTAAATTGCTACCATGTACAAATGACCACCCAAGAACTCTTCTAGAAGTCTTATAGCAGCTTACTAAGCAGCTTTGACTTATCCAAAGTCAAGAATGAAGGCACCATGTGCCTCCTTTTGCTTACTTCAGCCGCGGCATCAAAGAAACAAGCCAACACATTCAAGCTAGTTTCTAGACCTTCTACTCATCATTTTCTAGCTTATACACCTCCCTAACTAGACCCTCTATGTGTCAAGACCAGATCCTAAGGCTTGCTTACTCATCTAAGCTTGAAACAAGTATAAATAGGGGCATAGTGTGTTCATTCTTCTTCATCCCCCACTTCCTCCTCTATAACCCTTCATAGTAGCAACTCCTTGCTCAATATGAATTCTAATAGATCTTAAGAAGTCTCAAGTACAGAAAGGAAGCAAAAGAAACCAAGAAACGAAGCCCGAGAGTCGTTACTCTAGCCGTACGAAGCCGAAAGTCCCGATTCTGACCCGTTTCCAAGCTATAAGCTTAAACCAGGTTCTATAAGCTTATATTCTGCTCATGTAACGTCATAATGTTCATATGTTCTTGCTAAAATCATAATATAAAGCTTTGAACTCAAAAACCTAAGTGTTATGCCTTTTTGATCCAAAACCGTACACCCGAAACCCTAATTTCATGTTTTTACTTAAACTATGGGTTAAACTTGTAAACTTTTGTTATAATCAATCCTAATAAGCTATTATAATGTTAAAATAAGTGCTTTGATAAGTCATAAGAGAATTTGACCTTAAAACCCGCGCGTTTTCATTTTGAAACCCTAATTTGACCCGTTTTACCTTTTAACTTAACGAATCGTTAAATTAAACTTGTGTTATGTTAAAACTTCATATTTTAGTTTATTATAACTTATAAATGACTATTGAAATGTTAAATTAAGCTTGCATGGCAATTTGGACATGTTTTGTAATTATAATCCATGCAAGGGGTATATATCGTAAATTTCAGAAACTTATAACTAAAAGGACTAAAAGTGTCATTTTATCAAAGTTATAACTATAGGGGTCTATTATGTCACTTTTTAAAGTATAAGGTTTACTTGGTATATCAATAAAAGTTGAAGGACCAAAGTCGTAAAAATGCAAACCCCAAGGGTCTACTTGCAATTTTCCAAACCCCAGGGTCTAAAATGTAATTGTGGTGTTTGAGGCATTTGAAAAGTATTAAAATCATATTCAAAACATGTACCAGACAAACTTTAATTAACAGCTCCTCTTTGCTTAACATTTCCAGATATGAATAAAATGCTTAAGAACTGCTTATGTTCTAACATTATATCAATTTACCATCGATGTTGCTTTCAAAAAATCATGTCCCGATCCATATCATAAACCACACTACTGAGGGAGCTTCATATTAAGAAGTTTATCTGTGGTAACTCAAATACGTTCTGTCTGAGATGTTGGGTTAATCTATTTTAAAGTGCCCTAGCTCCACAAACGTTTACTGAATGACTTCTGATCTATGATGGCCTGAACGGTGTTATGATAATTTTTATATCAAAACCAACATCGATATCCAAAAACTTATATATACAATCAAACTAAGACTTGCCATATATTAACCCAGGTTGTCTGTGATTGCCGTGTTGAAGCCGTTACCTTCATTCCCTATACATTAGCTATCAATTTCCCCATAACTGTTCAGGTGAGTTCAAGCGTCGCATCAATCTTTTATAAACCCCGGGAGATACATGCTATAAACATGAATGCAATTATTTCTACATGCTATTTCAATTTACTATTGCCTAAGTAACTGCTTTGCCTTTAAGTCCCCATAATCATGAACCGTTAATTACTCTCTGTAGTAAGCGCGAATGTTGTGAATATATATATTTGGGTTGGACTCCCCGTTGGTGTATCCAGTAACGATAACCAATTGCACATCATTAGAAATCACGCGGGTATTTTGGCAAAGGTGCCCGCAGGGGCAACATTATCACTATAACCTAAGGCATCGGATTCATGAGCTAATGGCAATAATAAATTATGTTTTCAATACTGGGTGTATATCAACGTAACCCAAATATCGCATTTGCATTCAAATTTTATTACTTAAACCTATGGATTTCACTCAACCTTTGTGTTGACTTTTTAGCATGTTGTATCTCAGGTAACTAATGGCACGGAGTGACGAGGACACGAAGATGGAAAAACCGTTATCATTCAAATGTTGTATTTTAGGTTCTGGAAACCTCTCGTTTGTAAAAACTCTGAAGAAATAATGAATGATAACTTATTTTCAAAAATGACTCTTTTGATTCGTTTTCTATGATTATGACTGTTGTACCCTTTGAAAGTCAATACCGGCCGAGATTAGCTTCCGCTGCTATATGTAAAAATGGGGGTGTTACATCTCATTCCGTGAGCTCACTCCTAATCTTGTATGACTCTGAACTTACGACCGTTCGATCTCCCAACCGATCGGTATCGCCGAAGATATCGACGTAAAAGTAGGAAAGTTCCAATTCCCGGCCGACTTTGTAGTCGTAGACTTTGATGCCGATCCCCGAGTTCCCCTAATTCTCGGGAGATCCTTCTTAAAGACCAGACGTGCTTTGATTGATGTTTACGAAGGAGAATTAACTCTTCGTGTCGAAAAAGAACCATACATTCAATCTTGATCAAAACTTCGAAAACTCCCTAATTATGATGATAATTCGGCTTGAACCGAAATCGACGTCATTAAAATGGCTTTTGAGATTAATCTCAGAAGTTCTCGGTTTCTCATCTATGTGATCGCAAGTGGGGAATCCAACTTATTATTGATGACCACTATCTTTCTACCTCTCTTCTCGAACTCTCACAAGCCCTTCCAGGGGAGTAGTGATTTTCTTCTCGAGGAAGTCGACGCTTTCCTTGCTCTCGAAGATGATCCAACTTTACCGGAAGTTAATGACTCTTATTACGACCCAGAGGGGGATATTCTTCTTCTTGAAGCATTTATCAATGATGATCCATCATTACCCCCTCCCACTCAAGAAAATTATTTGCCTGAAATTCAAAAAGAACTTAAAGTTTTGTGAAATCTAAAAATGATAAATCTTCAATTGATGAACCTCCCGAGGTTAAACTCAAGGACTTACCTCCTCATCTTGAATACACATTTTTGGAAGGTGACGACAAGTTGCCTATCATAATTGCTAAAGACTTGAGTATCGAGGAAAAAGCCGCTCTCATAAAGGTATTGAAGTCACACAAGCGAGCCATCGCTTGGAAACTCTCTGACATTAAGGGTATTAACCCAGAATTTTGTACTCACAAGATTCTAATGGAAGAGGACGACAAACCGGCAGTCTAACACCAAAGACGGGTGAATCCAAAAATCCACGATGTCATCAAAAAGAGGTTGAAAAACTTCTTGACGCCGGATTAATTTACTCGATCTCAGATAGTCCTTGGGTAAGCCCCGTGCATTACGTACCTAAAAAGGTGGCTTTACCGTTGTTGAAAATGAATCAAAACAGTTAAAAAATTCCTAATCGATTGGGTATTAGGATGGCGTGTATGCATTGACCACCGAAAGTTAAATGAAGCCACCCGTAAAGACCACTTTCCATTACCGTTTATGGATCAAATGCTCGAGAGATTAGTGGGAAATGAGTACTATTGTTTTATAGATGGTTTCTCAGGTTACTTTCAAATTCCCATCGACCCTCATGATCAGGAAAAGACCACATTCACGTGTCCTTATGGAACGTTCTCCTATCGTCGCATGCCTTTCGGCTTATGTAATGCACTGGGCACGTTCTAAAGGTGTATGATGGCTATCTTTCATGATATGATCGAAAAAACGATGGAAGTCTTCATGGATGACTTCTCGGTCTTTGGGAATTCATTCGGAAATTGCCTCTCTCGTGTGGACAAGATGCTTCAAAGGTGTGAAGACACCAATCTTTGTCTAAATTGGGAAAAGAGTCATTTCATGGTTAAGGAAGGAATTGTCCTTGGCCATAAGATTTCCAAAAATGGGATTGAGGTCGATAAAGCCAAAGTCGATGTGATTGCTAAGTTACCTCATCCCACCACCGTTAAGGGTGTTCGGAGTTTTCTCGGTCATGCCGGTTTCTACCGACGGTTCATTAATTATTTCCCAATTTCTCGACCGATGACTCATCTTCTTGAGAAAAATACTCCGTTCATCTTCTCCAATGAATGTATTCAAGCTTTTGAAACGTTAAAGAAAAAACTTACCGAAGCTCCAATCTTGATTGCCCCCGACTAGGACTTACCCTTTGAGCTTATGTGCGATGCAAGCGACTTTGCCATAGGTGCAGTCTTAGGGCAACGTCATGAAAAACATTTTAGGCCTATACACTATGCTAGTAAAACAATGAACGAGGCGGAATCGCATTACACCACGACAGAGAAAGAAATGTTAGCCGTGGTGTATGCCTTCGAAAAATTCTAGTCTTACCTCATCTTGAACAAAAGCATTGTGTATACGGATCACTCCGCCTTAAAATATCTATTTGCTAAAAAAAATTCCAAGGCGAGATTGCTCCGGTGGGTTCTCCTCCTTCAAGAGTTCAAATTCAAAGTTATTGACACAAAAGGAGCCAAGAACTCCGCGCCGAATCATCTTTCCCGATTAGAAAATCCATATGAAAATGTGCTCGACCCAAAGGAGATAAATGAAACGTTTCCTCTCGAGACACTTAATATGGTGACTTTTCGTGGTGACTCAAGTACCCCGTGTTTTGCTGATTTTGCAAATTACCACGCGGGGAATTTCATTGTTAAAAGGATGTCGTCCCAGCAAAAGAACACGTTTTTCAAAGATGTTAAACACTACTTTTGGGACGACCCCTATTTGTTCAAAATATGTGAGGATCAAATGATCCGGCGGTGTGTTGCGGGCCAAGAAGCTATTGATATCCTCATAGCTTGCCATAGTGGACCCATCGGGGGACATTACGGTGCCAAATACACCGCCAAAAAAGTTTTTGACTTAGGATTTTATTGTCCTACTATTTACCGAGATGCCCATGACTTGGTCACCCGATGTGACACTTGTCAGCGTCAAGGAAAAATTTCGCAACGTGATGAAATGCCTCAAAATTCCATCCAAGTTTGCGAAATCTTTGACGTGTGGGAATCGATTTCATGGGGCAGATTCCCGTTCTTCACGAGGGAACAAATAATACTCTGGCCGTCCGACTACTTTTCAAAATGGTTGAAGCGAAGCGCTCACTTCCTCACCAACGATGTCCCGATTTGTTTGCAAATATCTGAAAATCGCTCATCGCCCCGATTCGTGCCACCTGCGTGCTATCATTAGTGATCGCGGAACCAATTTTTGCAATGACCAGTTTGCAAAGGTCATGCTTAAATACGGAGTTACTCACCGTCTCTCCACCGCGTATCACCCACAAACAAGTGGGCAAGTTGAGGTATCCAATCGTGGCTTGAAACGAATTCTTAAAAGGACCACAGGCGAGAACCGTGCCTCTTGGTCGGACAAATTAGATGACGTACTTTGGGCCTTCCGTACCTCTTTCAAAACACCCATCGGGTGCACTCCTTATAAGCTCGTGTACGGGAAGGCATGTCATCTACCAATCGAACTCGAGCACAAAGCCTATTGGGCCTTGAAATATGAAAACTTTGACCTTGAGACCGCGGGCGATCACCGAAAAGTTCAACTCAATGAACTAAATGAACTTCGTGATCAAGCCTATGAAAACTCTTTGATCTATAAAGAGAAAATAAAGAGGGATCCTACTCAATAGACAAAAAAACCGTCATTTTCAAACGTTGGTAATCAAGTGCTCCTCTTTAACTCACATTGAAGATGTTCTCTGGGCAAGTTAAAAATCCCGTTGTCTGGACCATTCACCATTGTCCCATGTCCTTTCATATGGCACTGCCGAGTTATCTCAAACTACCATGCCAAACTTCAAGGTGACGGTCATAGAAATTAAGCACTACTTTAGATGACTACCACAAATGTTGGACCCCGAATCTCCGAAACTTCCCCAAGGACAAATGAATTCGGGGATTGGGTCAAGCTTAGTGACCCTAAACAAGCGCTTCGTGGGAGGCACCCCATGCTTATCCTAGTAATATTATGTAGTAATAAATAAGTGTTTTTTTTGTTTTAGTAGAGATAGGTGTGCCATACTTTCCCTTTGTTTAATTTTGTGAGCGTCACATTTCTTGTTTTTTGTGGTTTTATATGTCCAGGATTGCCCTGGATTTTTGAAGCCTCTCGTGCTCGTGGTTTTGTCCTTCGATCACTCGAGCTTCAAATACTCAGCTTCATTTGGGAAATCCAGTATCCTAATCTAATCGACTAACGTTTATCTTTAAGCATACTTAATAAATGGCTTAGGATTTATGTAGAGACCCTTCTTAAAACATTAAGGACCATGTTTAAATCTAGTGTGTGAGGGGGGGGGGGGGTCTATCGATTTGATTGTGCCTGCAGCCGTTGTTTTCACGTAATCCCGTTTTTACCTACCAAACTTCCTAAAAAAAATGAAAAATTTAATAATATTCAAAAATAAAATAAAGTGTTTTTGTCAAAAATTTTGAATTTCCAGCTGGTAGAATAAGAATAAATTTTGGACTGTCGGATCGATGCGTGTTGAGCTCTAGCCTTGTTCTTACTTTTTAGCTAAGCGTTCTCGGAGATTCGCGAATAACGTAAAATGAATAGAGATAAGTATTGAGATGAGATTCTAAACAAGGATTATTTGGAAATCTTAAGAGCTCATGTATGTAATTTGTGGCTTTTTTCTCCCATAAGCTCCTAACCGAATTAATAATAATTGCTACTTTTGGAGATTAAACTTAAATCAACAATTTTTATGTAGTTAATAGCAAAAACTTTAGTCTTAGTTTAAATTTATACTTAAATTTTCCAAAAAGAAGTCTTCTCTATATCGTGAATATATATATATATATATATCAAAAATATGATGAAAAATGATAAAAAAGAATGATAAGCAATAAATATAAACTGTGGGCTGATAAAAGTTTGCTGCATCTTGCCGGCTCACAACCGATGTTACAAAGCCTTCTAAGACAGCCCATAGTAAGATAAAAATCCGAAGACTGATAAAAAGTTTGCTGCATCATGGCCCGCTCACAACCGATTGTAGCAGCCAACTAAAAGGTCGAGGGTTTACAATTCATCATGTTTATGTTTAAATATTAAGTGTGAATTAATAAATAGATCTCTTTTTGTTAAATTTAAATATGCTTTTAAACTTTGACTATTTCATTTTAAGTTTTTCTAATAAGCTATGTATATACGGGAAACCTAAGAGTTTTTGAAACCAAAGGTCCGTGAGTCCCGATACTAGTCTCTGTGAGGTGTCAAAAGCCTGGTCACTTAGCCGCAAGGTTGGGATGTGCCGAGACGAAAGTCGCTACATGGGATGATCTCAGTCTTCAAACTCATTATTCTTGGTGGAGACGTGAAACAAGAATTTGCAAAACGTGATTCCACCCATGGGTTGAATTCAAAATGGCACATTCACCTAAGATATAATAAATGTCGGGAGTGAAAAGTTCACAAGTTGCAAATATGAGTAGTGTTAGCATCTTAACTGATATTTAACGATGATTTCGTTTTAAGCTTGGTTTGGGACGAGTGAAAAGTCGGAGACAATGAATTTATCCTTTTTGGGGCATTTTCGGATCAAAATGTATCTTGTTTTATGATCCCTAACGGTTATGAAAATAACGAAAGTCGGAATATGTTAGTTAGTTGCTAAAAAAAATAAAAAAATGAGAAATAGGAAAAATACAAAAATATGTGTAGGAATAAGTGTATATCTTTAAGAATGGTAAAAACGGGGCTTTTCGAAGCTATCGATTCTTTAATTCTCCTCGATGAACACTTAGCTACTTTTCGAGGTAACTAGTCGAGGGGGATCGAGATTCTTAGTTTTCTAAGTGCTTACTTATAGCATTGCGTGAGGACACGGTAATATCTTAGTATGGGGGATTTGGGTATGTGTTTAATTACACATACCTTTGACCACTAAAAACGGACTTAAATGACCAAAAACGTACCAAAAATACATTGTATTTGTATGTTTTGCATTTGTATTATGCAGCTAACGGATATCCAAGAAAAGGACAAAAAAATCGAAGCCAAAACGATAAAACTGAGCACGAGAACGGAAAGACCGTGAGAAGTCAAAAAGACAAAGTCAAAGTCAACAAAAAAGTCAAAGTCAAAGTCAACCCCGGGAAGTGGCATTGTAAAAAGCATTGAAAACCGATCCCGAAAACCTAAATTGCCAAAAGTGGGCCCACCCGTACCCACCTAGTGGGCCTGGGTCAGCCTACTTATATAAAATCCTTATAAAAACCAAAAAGCCCAAGTTTTCTCCTTTTATCTATAACCGGCCCAAATCCTAGGCCCAAACACCCTTTATAACAACCCGTTTTCCCCTACCCTCTTAAACTTAACCCCGTTAGTCCTTTAAGGACTAACGGTGCAAACACCAACCCAACTCCAAGGACCAAATTTATAAAAAACAAGGACTATGATTGCAATACATTTATATAACCTCAGGGACCATTCTTGCCATCTTTCCAATCTTTCAAAAATTGCAGGAACACTATTCATCATCTTCCAGGTTATGTCCTGTCCTCACTACCAAACAAGACATCATCCCCCCTTTTCTCCCTTATGTCGACCAACACCTTTACAACCTTATCCCACCAATTGCCACCTTGGCAATCCTTAGCTCCCCTATTCGTCAAGGAATCAAGACAAAAGATGAAGGGCTATGATCAAGTGACTTGGACACTACTCATTTTGGATGGCTATGATGACTCTTGGATCCCTCTCACACAACAAACACACCTGCAGGAGCTCTCATAAAGAAAGCACACTCCTAGAACCTTCTTGGCTTAGTATAAATAGAGCTCATGTGTAAGCCCTTGAGGCAGTTAGTTTTTCTTAATTTTTTTTACCTAGTTGTAATTTTCAGCTTATTTTTAGTGTAACTTTTTAATATTGTAATATTTTCTTTATGAATTAATGAAATTTAAAGTTTTATCTTAAAACCCGTTTTACTCATTTGTGTTTAAAAGTTATCAAGAATCTTTCTTAAGTTCATATAAGACCTTATTTAAGCATATTGTTAAGCTGTTTTTATTTATATATAAAGTATTAAAGAAAATTTTACAAAAAAAATATCCACTCTTAAATACCACAGCTTTTTGGATGATAAGCCAAACTTGGATGGGCTTATGGACACTACTAGCTTGTTTTTTGACAAGCTAGAGCTTGTAGAATAGCTCTAAGAGCATTTGTTTGCCCTGTTTAAGCAAGGGTTTTGTAAGTTCTTTCTTTTTAAGTTTTGGCTTATTTTACTGTAGCACTGCTTATTTAATGCTTATTTATGCTTATTGCTGTTTATTATTGATGTTTTATGCTTATATGTCTTTATTTATTGCTTTCATGTCATTTAGTTTAGTTTCTATTTGAATCTGTCTTATTTGCCTTATAACTGCATCATCTTAATTTGTTTATTTAACTGCTTATTTGGTGTTGGAATCCTTGTATTTTTGCTTATCTTTGCTTTGTTACTATCTGTGTTTAGATTCCTTGGCTTAAATCTTTGTTAATCAGTCCAAAAAGTGATTTCAAAAAGTTAAAGGGATGTTTGGCATAACTGTTTTCTTAGGTTAAAATGGGTCAAAATTGCATTTTGACACTTGAGTCTGTTTAGTTTAGCTTAAATTAGTCCAAAAAAAATCAGTTTGTTTAAGTTTTTAAGTAGTAAATCTCATTTTTAAGGTTTTAAGAAATTGTGGTTTGAATCTGAAAGCTTATAGCTCATTTTATTTGCTTGTTTGATTAGGACTTTGAATCTTGTTGTTTTGTGATGCTTTTGTGTTTAAGAATGTGTTAAATCAGGTTAGAATCAAAGTCAAATAGGCCTGCATTGTTGTTTTGCATTTTGCCAAAACTGTCAAAATTTGCTAAGTATTGAAAAAAATTGAGAAATAGCTTTTTCAATTGCTTATTGTGGCTTATCCTGAATTTCAAACTCTCTTTTGATTGTTGATATAAGCTCTTTGAGGTCAAATCTCAATCTGTTTGTAGGTTATAAGTTCATAAGGTTCTGTTTGTTTGCTTATTTTTAAGCTCAAAAGTGGTGTTTTGTGAAGATTGCAAAAATATTTCTAAGTATTGAATCTGTGTGAGATAGCTTTTTCATGAAGTTTTTTAAGAGCTTATTTGAATTTCAAACTGCTTTTTCTTTGTTGCTTATTGTAGCTTTTTGGCCATGCTTTTTAGTGGTATAAGCCACTAAGCCATAAGGATCCTTTTTCTAGCTTAAAAATAAGCTAGAAAAGTCCCCCTTTTAGCTGTTTGCTTATCAGTTTTGGCCAAAAAGCTAATTTGCTTATTTAGGCTTATTAGCTTATTGCATTTGCTTATTCTAGGTTTAGTATAGATTATTAGGTTAGTTTAAAGTCATTTTAGCTTATTTCCCTTAGTTTAGAGCTTATTTGCATTTTAGCTTAAAATTTCTAAGTATTATAGCTTTTTGATTATTCTGTCCTTCTAGCTTATTGTAGTTGCTTATTTTTGTTCTTAAGTGCTTTTTAGATATAGCTTATCATCTGCCTTAGCTTATTTCTCTTTGTGGTTTGCTTTTTAGTGCTTAATTAGCTTAACAGTTAGCCAATTTAGACTTAGGGAAGTTTAGCTTATTCTGTCACTCTTTTCAGCTTATTTTAGTGCTTATTTGTGATTTATAAAAAAGTGTTTTTGTAAAAAGTGCTTATTTTTTAGTCTTTTAAAAAGTTGTAAAAAATGGCAAGTAAAAAACATTTGGGAATTGGGGGAAGCCAAGGGTGAGCAGGACTCGAACCCGAGACCTCTACCCCAATTCAACCAAACGTTTTACACAACACACACACTACCACTCGCCCTGGGGTCTTTTTCGATTTTACTTTGCAAAATCAATCTTTTATACACGTTTTGGCCCTTTTGGCTTATAAGCCGTTTTTAGCTTATTTCACAGCTTATTTAATAAGCTGTTTTCTCCAGCTTATTTTTATTAGATTCCTCATTGTTCAATGCACTTTTGCTAAAAAAAAATTCAGATTTTTATTAAATAGGTTAGTATTTTTAAACATTTAATTTTATTAAAATCGTTTTTAATTCATAAAAAATTATAAAAAAGTCAAAAAAATATAATTCTTTTTTAGAAAATTTTTCTTTTACATTAGGACTTTAGTACAATAGATTTGCTTTTGTAGGGTTAAAATTGCAAAATTTGATTTTTTAAAGAACGGGATTGAACCCCGTTCACGTTTTTAGTGTTTTTAAGCCCTAAACTCTTCCGTTTTTGGTCTAGTTTTTTTGTTCTAGCATTTTAGTCAATTAAGACTTATAAAATCCAAAAAGATCCTTTTAGAACTTAATTTTGATAATTTAGGGTTTTTAGGTCACGTTTAGGATTCCCGGTTTGCGTTTTTAGTTTATATTTGTTTTGCCTTATTTGTTCTTAGTTTAAATTGCCTTAATTTTCCCATAGTTTTAGAAAATCAATCTAAACCTTGTTCCATTCAAGCATCGATTATCAAAACGACTCTCGACTTTCAATTGCATTCCTCGTTGGGGATAACGACCCGGGAATCATACTTTCGGATTTACTACAACTGAGAGATTTTTGATTCTTTTCTTTATATTTATATATTTATAAGTATATTTTATATTTATTTATATATATATTTAAAAAGGTTAGCATCAAATCAATCAGGATATCAAAACTGCCTTCTTAAATTGTTATCTTGATGAAGACATTTATATGGTACAACCTGAAGGTTTTGTTGATCCTAATCATCCCAAAAAAGTATGCAAGCTTCAAAGATCCATTTATGGTCTTAAGCAAGCATCAAGAAGCTGGAATAAAAGATTTGATGAAGAAATCAAAAGGTTTGGTTTTGATCAAAATCTTGATGAGCCATGTGTATATCAAAAGGCTAGTGGGAGTAATGTTACATTTCTCATCCTGTATGTTGATGACATAATCATCATGGGAAATCACATTCCAGGTTTACAAAGTGTAAAGGATTATCTTGGAAAGTGTTTTGCTATGAAAGATTTGGGTGAAGGCCATCATTATTCTTGGGGAATCAAAATCTACAAAGATAGGTCAAAGCGATTGAATTGTACTTGGTCAAAATGCTACATAGATAAGATCTAAAGAGGAATAAAAGGGAAATTCCAAACGGTGGTCATATCCCCATGCAAGAATACTTGAATTGAACAAAACATAAAACAAGGTGCTTCAACACTGATGGGGAGGTGAAGTGCATGCAAAATGTAACTATGCATTTCGCTGTGGATTCTATTATGTATGCTTTTAAGATGCCACTAAGACCTGATGTTGGGTCGCGCAAATATAACAAGCCGGATTTTCACAAAACAAATCCTAGAGACTTCACTGGCTAATTGTAGAAAATAATCTCAAGTATTTAAGAAATACTAAGAATGTTCTTTTTATGGTGGAGAATCAGGAAGCTAAACTTTGAGTTTATTGGCTATGCGATACTGGATTGAGACCAATATAGATGATATGAAATCTCAGACAGGATACGTTTCGTTTTGAACGTACTAGTTATGGTATGATTTCATGTTTGATGAAGACCATGTGGACTAGTTGTGCTTAACTGGGAGCATAGTTGCATTACACATTAAAGAATAAGAATGCTTTACAGTTTTGGAAGCTGTGGAAGATGATTGTGTCAATAGTTGATGTTACACAACTTATGAGATAATAGTGTGTCAAGATATTTGGAAATATATGAACAAACAATCATCATACATATTCAAGAACTTCACTTATTGAATTCTTAAAATAAGTATTCTCAAAATTCCGAAAGATCAAATCTAGTTGAAATTAATGAAATCTATGCTTTGTCAGCAAGTACGATCGTCGTATCTTGAGGCATGATTCATCAACTAGAATTATCATGCATTTGATCTATTTAGTATTTGGATAAGGGATGTTATAGACAATTTTATTAATGATAATGATACGAGGTATGTGGGTTATATTTAATATAAATTGTGTCCTATATTTGCATGTTTAAATCCATGAATAATAAATGTATTATTCTAAATTAATCCGTTGTCGATTAACAATATGGGAATAGTGTTAAACTAAGACAATTCTGAGTGATTGGTGATATTGGAGATATTTGATATTGGTGATATTAAGGATAAGTCCACCAAACTCACATGATATTCATAAGATGAATATTGGATTTCCCCAACTAACAAGATTATCACTTTATGGATCGGCGTCATTAAGTGAATCTTGTAAGTGATTTTAATTTACTAAATCCTTAGACTTGAGATGCAAGTAGGTTTAGCATATGTGGATATTCCTTCTTGATATAGTTTAAGTTATCCTGAATAAGGTAACTAATAAGGGCTATGTCAGAATGGTTTATGCTACATGATGACTGGACACTTGTAGTCAATATAGAATTTGTTCCTTCAATAGTTGAAGTATGATGCCACTGGGCCCCTCGTAGGGTTAATCAGATGTATGTGTGGCCGCACCCAAAAACTCAGGTAGATATGTCTCAATGATTTTTGGTAATCTAGATTAATCATATATACGAGAAACAGAATCGTTAATTAATGGAATGACTATTGATCCATATCCATTTTTAACACGGTATCGGAAACAAAGGGATTGTAAATACTTAAATCATTTAACTGTGACTTTATGAAAGTACACTCAGGTATTTCTGGGATAAATTCAAACTAAAATTTTCTGTGTCTTATGAAACCACACTCGGATAATTCTGGGAGCATTGGCGTGTTGCTAGATTGCTTAGACCAATTGTAATTAAAAAATTTATACATGTCCAAGTGGAGCGATTGTAAAATGAACAAATATAAATTATGTATGTCCGTAATTTATTATCTAGCCTAAGACCACGAACGTTAATATGTCTAACAACGTATATTAATATATTAATGTAATATATTAATTAGTGTTTTACTAAACGATCGTTAAAAGTTTAACAAGAATAAATATTAGTTGTTAATAGTTAAAGGACTAATATGCAAAACCGGGAAAAAGGAAAGTTTGGTTTTTCCCACTCTTTCCTTATAGTCGGAGAACCACCTATCCTCACGAGAGGGTGTTGGACTTTTCTGCAAGCCAATTTGAGGGATAAAAAGGAGGTCTTAGGGTCCTTGAGAGCTCATAACTTAAATCCTTAAAATCCCTAATCTCTTTTGCTCTTTCTCCTAGTCGACCTAACCAAAACCTTTTTAAGGTTTTTGGTTTTTGTTTTCCCCTCCTGTTCGATCGGCAGCAAACCCACAAAGGGTTTTTCGTTTAGTTGTAGTTCGACCCTCAAGAACACGAAGGGTTACTTGGTTTAGTTGATAGTCAATCTACGGTGATCGTTTGGTTAAACACTACTAGTACTAGCATACATGTTGTTTGCTAAGAACGTATTGCGTGTGTAAACTTAGAGGGATTATTCTTTTGATCCTTGGTGGTTTTGCGTGGTGTTATACACACGCGTATATTGAAGACGGTGTAACGTTTATTGCTAAAAGCAGTGTAACGTT
Source organism: Tanacetum coccineum (assembly GCA_026074375.1). Lineage (NCBI taxonomy): Eukaryota > Viridiplantae > Streptophyta > Magnoliopsida > Asterales > Asteraceae > Tanacetum > Tanacetum coccineum. Next base: position 15,224 of record BQNB010089329.1, read on the forward strand.
TCTTGCTAAAAGGTACACATCTTCAATCCCTTGTTAATTATAAGTTCTATACGTGTTTGATCTTTCCGTTGCGTACTCGTGATATGTTTAATTGGTTAAATAGATGTAAAATCCCAACATATATTGTTGTTGATGAGCGTGATGGACTTATTTCTTTACAAAATAATAAATCAGTCATGTTATTTTAGACACATTCTTAGGTCACCAAATCATTTCTTTTATCTTAACTAGATGAATATCATGAGCACCCAAGACAAGTCAGTAAAACCTCGGGTTGGGTTTGTTCAGATTAGCGTGGCTCGAGGTGATCATAACCTTATAATCGTGTGATCTAGGTGTATGAAGAGTTGTGGTCGGCATACCTAGCAAAAAGTAAAATATAATTCATTTCTCTTTTTTCTCATCTAAAATATTATATTTTTTCTTAAATTTTATCTAAATTATAAAAGTGTTCCAAACACGCGATAAATTAAAAAAATACTTTGAGACTTTTTATTATTTCATAATAACAAAAGTTGATTATAAGATTCTTAAATAGGCATATTGATCATTTAAAGAGAGATGAAATCAAAGCTGGTTTATTAACATAAACGAGAATTATGGAATGGCGTGAAATAAGAATTTATATGTATCTTTCTTGACGTGGTCATGTATTTTATGCTATGCAATGTTTGAGCTCTAATTAATAATTTGAGATTTAACTAAGTGTATTGTTGTTAAGGAAAACTTACGTTATGCAAATGCGTGGAAAGATTGGTCGATTAATTATAATGTGTTGGATATCAGACCCAACAAACTAGGAAGAACTAGTTGCAGAACTTGATTCTTTGAAGAAGTTTACACAACTCCTAGAATTCAACAAGAAGTATTGACACACATGTATGCTCCAATTGATTTTTTATTAAGAACAAGGAAACAATGTGGTACAATGAACCCTCTTCCCTCATCCCCTTGTATAGAAAATGAGGAGGAAGAAACCTATTCAAACTAGTCTCTAAAACATACCAAAGATAAAGGAAAAAACAAGGACTTAAATATGTTATGCCAAACACCTGTTAATGTCGGTTAGAAACTGCCAAACACCCCTTTAAGGTCTGTTGCAGTCTAAACACCCCTTTATATTCGACCCTTACTTGCCTTGCAAGTCAAGAAATCAATTCCTAGTCCTACTTGACTAAATACCCAAACTAAACATGACAATTAAACCCCCTAAACATTAACTAATATACATACTAATTCTTACAGTTTCCACCTTAGTATCATTATTAGTCGACACATATGCTCAGCATCTTCAAACTTGCTCGAACCTTGGACCTTAGACAACCTTCGCCAAGGCACTATTAAACGTCATTAAACACAACTCATATTTTGTCTCGTTGTGAGCCCCTTTAGCCAAATAGCCTCTTTACCATGATGTGCGGAAATCTAGTCTTAAATTTATAAAACCTAATTTACCTATGTCTAGCCTGCACACTTAAGAGCAGTGTACCATATCGTGTAATAGTATAACTAAGGGTAAATACGTAAGAATAGTAATTTGGTTAATTATTAAGAAGAGCAATGATATGAAGACCTAAAATGTAGTACTAAAACATGTCTAATCCATCTATTAATTGACACATGTTTTTGCCAATTTCTCTTTTCAAACATTCACCTTTAATCTTGCCATGTGTCCAAATCTTGTTATTAGGTATACTTCTAGGCATATTTGTTAAGCATGAGAAATGAACCACTAAACCTAATAAAGCAATTTAAATATCCCAATGTGTTTAAGATCCACGTGATCGTATGATTGAATGCAATTAATTAATATTAACTAAGTAACTAATGCTTAAAATGAAATAAAACGAGGAACAATCAAGGAAAGAAATGGTGTTAACCTTGTTAATCCTCTATGAGTCTAAAGACACGATTCTAAGTGAAATGCCTACTTTGTGTTCTTACTAGTGGTCGAATATTACCTAAGTTCGATTGGTCCTCGCAACTCAAGCATATATTATCTAGTAAATTAATCCTAAGGTTATAGTGATTAACTAACCAAATTCTAGTATTTAAGAATGACAACTACTCTATATGACTTGTTATGCTAAAAGAATTTAATGCTTATTAGTGGTCACTAACAATTGTTTACTTGCACTTTCTAATTAACTAATTCTCACATAATGGTCATAACCTAGCAACTAAGCGAGATTGATCCACTAGTAGAGAGAGACCACGATATAAATTGGTTCGGGATGGGGGGTTTATACCATTCGTACGTCTAATTGCGAATTCACGACACCTATATTATTACTCTAGTATAATCCTTATGGTGGACTATAAATCGTATACAACTTCACTTCACCGATATGCAGAAAGACTGGTGCTCACAAAGAAGAGCTACTCCATACGGTATTCCGCCCTCGGAAACCACCCATAAAGACTCGTAATTCGACTTAACCACAAAGACCACTAAAAACTTTCCCATTGGAAGTATCAAACCTCACTAGATCAACACACGATCTAGGCTTGACCATAAAGGTACAATACTTCACCTAAAGCTAAATATAATGAATGATAGATGATAGTTAAACCAAGTTCTAACCTAACCTAGATACTCAATTCTAGTAGAAAGGGTATAGAGAATAAGACCCTTGACTCAACACACAAGTGTGGATTAGGACTTGTGTGGCTCTCTTGCGAAGATTTGTTCTTTTAAAGAATGATAAGAGAAGAGACTAGAAGACAAGAAGTGTATGGATTTAGAGAGATTGAGAGAAAAATAAGAAAGAAAGAATGAATGACAACATGTGAGGAAAACACAAGCCAATAGGGGGTATTTATAGGACAAAACCAACGAAGAGCTAAAATAAATCCGTGACTGGTGATGTCCACGCGCCAGCGTGCCAGTATCATTGTTCCCGGTTTTGGATTTTACCTATCCTCTCTTGCTAAACCCCCAAGTGAACTTTACGCTTTTACTTTTCAAGTTCATTCTAACACTCAAAGTGTTAAAAGGTCAACCAACTCAAATAGCCATTTGATAAAACAGTTTGTAAAGTGTTTAAAAGATAGTTTTGGGGTGTTTGTCCATTCTTAAAGAGAAAGAAAAGAACCAATGGACATAGGGATTATCTTTGGGTATTCCCCAAGGGTTGGATAATAGATTGCCTCTAAATTTGAAATTCAAAATTCAAATTAAAGTTGTAAGAGGTTGAATGTAGAAATGGTTTTGTTGGTTGGCAAAGTGTGAGAGAGACAACATTTGAAATTCAAATTCAAATGTTGTGTGAGAGGATTGAGTGTGTGAGAAGCAAGGTTATGACACTAACCATGGTTGAGTTAAGGTTGTGAGTGAGGTGTGAGTTGGCATGAGTTAGCATAAGATCGAATATACTAAGAATATGCTAAACTTTGGGATAAAGTGTGAATGTTATGAGGGAGAGATTTGAAATTCAAATTTCAAATATGAGTTGGCTAGGTGAGTAAGTGGGTTAGATGTGACATATAGGAGCCTATGTTGGGGAGAAGGGGATACGTTTGAATAAACAATAGTATTTTGAATATTTTTGTTGAGGGTTGTGTCACACCCCGACTAAGGCTGAAACTCGAGGCGTGACGGAGGGGTTGATCGTCATAACACAAGGCGTCAACATAGAGAATACTAAATGCATTGAAACAAAGTGTTATGACGTCCTCCGACAACAAGTATGGAACTTGTGCCAAGACAAGTCGAGAAACACATCACATAGTCTGAAATTATTACAAATCAACTCTTCAGAGTCAGAGAGATACATGTCTAAAGATCAGAACATAACATAGATAAACTCCTAAAATGCAGTCTCCAAAGAAATTAATCCTCATCGGATGATATTAAGTCTACTAATAAGCATGCTAACTTGAATATCACTGAGCTTTCAGATCACCTAAAAATGATACTAAAAAAGGTCAACATAAAGTTGGTGAGCTCGTAGGTTTAGAAGTAAACCCAGTTGATGTGCTAGAATTTAAAGTGGACAATAGTGCAATATGAAAGCAGAATGCAAGCAATAGTATTTAGAATTCCAACAACACATCATACCATAGCAGTCCAAACCAAATATCAAAATGTCAAGTTATTAGTGATTATTGATTCTAAAACTATCGCCTACACAGATGGTTCTACACAGTCGGCTAAAGTTGTTTTGAGCTGAAGTACAAGTGGCCATTTTTAAATAGATACTCTTAGCATTCAAATAGCATTCATTCACGCATCATAGGCACATTGCTCTTTGTCACAAAGATGTATATAAAGTGGTTTTACTACAGTAGTAAAAGGTCTGTCTGTAATACGATTGGAGTACTCATCATTTTCCCCCAACGGATAAAAAAGTCTTAAAAAAGCAGGGCTACGAAGAACTCACCTGTTTAAGCCAAAAGATTGATTGTAGCATTTCAAAAGATGATCAAACATAGAGCTTGCAACAGCGTTTCTGTCAGACATTGTTCAGAATGTCCGTTTTTAGAAATATGTCTTTAAAATGTTTTGTTTAGGTTGATGCTTAAAAGTCTTAAATGTGATGTACAATTGTCTTTGGTATTTTGGTTGTGTTTGTGTGAAATGGTCGACCAAGTATGACTTCAAAGAGGAATATAAATTATATATTATATATATATATATTTATATATATATATTATATTATATATATAATATATATATATTAATATATATATATATTATAAGACTCAAATGAAAGATTTCTTAAAATATGAAGGATAAAATAAGAGGTAACTATAACCGCATATCCGAGACAGATCTGCACCGACTTGAATTAGATTGCATCTATTATAATCTTTGATGCATTATTAACTGCATCTTAATGTGTTATCTAGCTTTTAATTAGATGCATTTAGTTAGTTATTAGATGTTATTTGTGTTTCCTTTATATTTTTTTGTGTATACCTTTAAATGTGCAAAATTCATGAAAATCAATTTGCACATCTACACATCAAATTCAAACTTTTCGGAAACTCAATACGGTGCATCTTCTAGTGAATAGAAATGCTATGTAATGAAGTCGTTGCATCATTCAAATGTTGTGGTTTTAGTCTCTTCTCACAACTTCTTATTTTAATGTAATTCTCAATAGATACATACTCATATTTTATATATATATATATATTATATATTATATATTATATATTATATATATTTTTATATATTTATATCGTATGATTATATATATATTTTCTTACACGGGAGGCCATTTTGACTATTTTATTCCACGTCATAATGCCATGTCATCACGGATGCCAAGTCATCACAATTAAAGCTACCATCTAAAATTCGGTATTTTAACGTCTAAAAATGCAACTCCCATGATTCGAACTTGGGATCCCTTCTACAAACAACAAACAACCGAACCACTGGAGCACTTGAGTTTTTTGTTAAAATAATTGATAACAAGGTATAGGTGCTTTAATTCAAAGTATAAATTAATGAAAAGAATCAGTTTTACTACAACAATTTATGGATCCTAATTGAATTAACAAAACATGTTTACAGGCTTTTAAAAACTTAAAAAAAGACTACGAACCCTACTCTACCTTAAAGAAAAAAAAATTCCAGGAACGATTACAAAACCACAAACCCTACTCCATCTCAAAGACAAAAAATACAGGAACGAATGAAAGAATTCATGATGATAAGGTACACTTATTTTTTTGTGAGTTATTTGATGTTATTTGGAAGAATTCATGATGATAAGGTACACTTATTCTTTTGTGAGTTATTTGATGTTATTTGTTTAAACAGAACTGACATTTTTAGTTTAAAATTATTTGGTAATCTTTCTTCATGAAAATAGTTAATGTGTTAATAATCGTTGTGATTTGTGAACCCCCAAACCTACATTTTCCATATGTAAACTGCAGGTGATAGCAGCAACTAATCGGGCAGATATCTTAGACCCACCGCTCACGCGTTCAAGAGCAGAGAGCCAGCTTAAGCAGCAAGCATAGCTAGAGCATGTAGCAAGTAGCAGATAAAAAGCAATTAGCAGCAGCAGCCAGATCAAAGCAAAGGCTGCAGCTAGCACCTAGCAAGCTGCATGAAGAGAGAGCAAGCAGAGGGAGCTGCCAGCACAGAGCTATAGCAAAGAATCGCATGCAAGCAAGAAGCAGAGAGAAGCAAGCTAGCTAGCAGAGCAGCATAGCGCAAGAGCAAGCAAGAGAGTGGAGCTAAAGAGCTCTGAGCAAGGAGAGCAGACGCAGCCATGCAGGCAGCAGCAGCAAAGAGTAGAAAATAAAAGCAGAAGCGTTAGTAGAAAGAGGATCAAAGAGGAGCCACCGAGAGAAATCCAGCAGAAAGCGCAAAGCAAAGAGCACAGACAGCACTAGCAAAGCAGAGCAGCTTGAGAGAGCAACGAGCAAGGCAGAGCTGAGCAGCAAGCAAACTAGCAGCAGAGAGAAGCAAGCAAGAGAAGCAGCAGCAGAAGTAGCAGAAGCAAGAGAGCGAGCAAGGTCAGTAGAGCATAGAGCATAAGCAGCAGATAGCAGCCAGCAAGCAAGAAGTAAGAGCAATGCAAACTAGCAGCAGCAAAAGAATCATGAGCAGCAAGGCTCTAGCGATAGCAGAGAGCATAGAGGCAACATAGAGCCAGCCATCAGCAACCATAGTTCCAGCCGAGTTGTTTGCTAAAGGCAACATAGAAGAGAAGCAAGAATAATTGTAGCAGGCAGAAGCTACAAAGCAATAGCTAGTAGCAAAGGTAGCAATAGCAAGCAAAAAAGCTAGAGCAGCTAGCAGAGAAGCAGCAAGAATCAGAGAGAGAGCAAAAGCAGAGCAAGGGCAGCAGCAGCAAGTAGCATAGAGAAGAGCGAGAATTAGCAGCAGCAAAGCAGAAGCTAGTTATGTATGCAAGCAAAGAGAGAGAAGCAGAGAGAAGAGAGTAGCAAAGCGAGCTTTAGAGCAAGCAAGCTAGAGCTAAGCGCAGTAAGCTATTGCCAGATCAAAGCAGCAGAGCAGTGCAGAGCATTGCAGCAGAGCAAGAAGCAGCAGGCAAGCGGCATTGCAGCAAAGCAAGCAGCAGCAGGCATGTAGCTAGCAAAAAAGCAGAAAGCAGCTCAGCAATAGCAGAGACGCCGAGCGACAGCGTGGGCATAAGCAGCAGAGCATCAGAATAGTAGCCTGCAAAGTAGAAGCTGCTAAATGCTAAGAAGCAGAATGATAGAAGCAATGAGTAGGAGAGCAGCAAAGCAGAGAGAAGCAGAGCAAGAGCTTAGCAATAGCAGAGCAGCTTAGTTAGAGAGCCAGCAAGCAATACTAAAGCAGGAGAGCCTGCAGCAGCAGCAAAGCAGCTAGAATGAGCTAGCGAGGTAGAGCATATGGAAGGGCAGCAGCGACAAAATAGTAGAAAGCCAATAGAGCAGCCGAGCAGCAGAGAAGCAGCACGAGAGAGCTAGAAGACAGCAGAAGTTACAGCAAGCATGAAGCATAGCGAGAAGAGCAAAGAAGCAGAAGCCAGAGCAAGCAAGGTAGAGCAGGACCAAGCAGCAGCGGCAGTGCAAGCTAGCAGCAGCAGTGCAGAGCTTAGTAGAGCGAAGATTAGCAGTGAGGCAAGCTACGCAATGAAATGCAGCAGAGCAGCAGGCATAGCAAGGCAAGCAGCAGGCCAAAGAGCAAGCAATGCAGCAGAGGAGCAAGTATAGCGCCAGAGCACCAGCAAGCAGATGCTAAACAAGAGTCAATTGAAGCAAAGAGAACAGCAGCAAGCAGAGAAAAGTAGAGGAAGCTATGCTGCAGCAAACGCAGAGCTAGCGAGCAGTGCCTAGGCAGCCTAACTGCAGCAAGCGAAAGATGCAAGAGTAGTGAAAGAGGTTAGCAGCATTAAGCAGCTAGCCAGAGAGGCAATAGGCATAGCTGAGAAGAGAGAGAGAGCTAAATATCAATGCAGAGATAGATAGCAGTAGAGAGCAAGCAGCAGTACGATAGCAAGAGATGTTCTCCAGCAAGAGATGAAGATATAGCTAGCAGCCAGCATTAGCAGCAAAGCCAGATGCAGCAGCGGAGCTAGCAGCAGTCAAGAAAAAACAGAGCTCAGAAAGCTAGCAGAAGAGCAGAGCTTAGCAGAGCAGTAGAAGCAGAGGGGGGTGCTCCCACAAACACCAAGCCCAGCAGCAGAGCAGGAGAATAAGAAGAGAGAGATCAGCAGAGCAGCTATAGAGCCCATAGAGCTTAGGCAAGAGCTCGAGCTTAGATTTGCAGAAGCATGTAAGAAGCAGCTTAGCGCAGAGGAAGCAAGAGCACAGGAAGGAGCTAGAGAGCATGCAGCAGAGCAGGAGTTGTCAGCAGGCAAAGCAGCAAGGAGGTAGCAGAGAGCAAAAGCGCAAAAGCAAAGATCCAGCAAAAAGCCAAAGAGTCTAGCAGAGAGCCAGAAGCACTGAAGAGAAGTAGACTAGAGCAGGAGCTAGCAAGAGAGCAACGCAGAAGAAGAAGCGCAAACAGCAGAGAGCGCTAAGCAAGAAGCAGCAAGAAGCAGCCAAAGGAGAGCATAGCAGCAGCAAGAGCGAAGCAGCAGCAGAAGAACAAGCCAGTCCTTAGAAGGCAAAAGCACGAATAGCAAAAGGCGCCAGCAGAAGAGCAGCAGCTAGCGCAGAGCAAGCTTAGCAGATGCTTAAAGAGAAGCAAGCAGCTTGCTAGAGCTTGCAGCTTGCAGCAGTGCAGCAGAGAGCTGCAGAGCAAAAAAAAGCAGAATACACAAGCAGAGGTTGTAGAGAGCTAGAGCAGAGCAGAATCAGCAGAAAGCAAGTAGAAGCGCAGCAGCAAGAAGAGAGTAGCGCCAGAGGAGCAGGCAATAGCAAAGCACCAGAGGCAAGCAGAAGCCAGGAGAGATTGCCGGACTGGCAGAGCAAAAAGAGCCAGACATGAGAGCGAGAGAAAGTAGGAGCTGAGAATAGAAGTCTGCACAGCAGAGAAGCGAGCATGAGCAGCTCTACGAGACGCTCCAGCAAGAGCATGGGCCTGCAGAGAGCAGAGCAGCAGCAGCACAGAGCAGATGCAGAGCAGCAAGCTGCAGCAAAGAGCGCAGCAGTGCAAAGCGAAGAGCAAAGCAAGGCAGAAGCAAGCTAGCAAAGTAAGAAGAAGGAGAGCTAAAGCAAAGCAAAGGCTACCCAATGTATGCAGCAGACAGAGAGAGAGAAAGCAGCAGTAGCTTAGGCCCCTAGAATCCCATTGTCTCCCCTAAAAGCAGAGCAAACCCAGCTAGCTAGCAGGTAGCGGAGAGCTGTTGCAGAGAAGCCAAGCAAGAGCAAGCACGAGCAATAGAAAAGAAGCAGAACCCAAAGAGAGGCAACAGAGCAGCAAGCTAAAGAGCAGTTAGCAAGCACAAGCAAGCTAGCAGCAGAGAAGTAGAAGTAGTTGGAAAGCAGTCTAAAGAGAGCTAAGAAAGCAGAGCAGCAGAAGCAAGATAGAAGAGTTTAGAGAAGAGCAGCATCTGCTAGAGCAAGGCAGAGAAAAGCACAGCAGAGCAGAGCAAAGCATAGCTAGAAGAGCAGCCAGAGAGCTAGCAGCAAGCAGCGAGCATAGAAGCATAAAGGGTAGAAGAGGCAACGAGAAGCAGAGTAGCAGCAGCAAGCAAGTTAGAGGCAAAGCAGCAAGCAGCAGAAGAAAAGGCATAGATGGATGCAAGAAGAAGCAGAGCCAGATAAAGCAGAAGCGCTAATAGTAGCAATAGCTGAGCAGAGAGAAGCAAAAACGCAGCAGCAGCAAAACAGCTAGAAGCTTAGCAATAGAGAGCATAAGCGAGCAGCAGAGAGACAGCCAGCAGAGCTAGCAGGCAGTTAGAGCTGCCAAGAAGAAGCTTATAGCAATAAGCGGAGAGCAGCATGTCATAGCAGGCAGTATGCTAAAGCTTTCAGCAAAGCCAGGGAGAGCAAGCAACTAAAGTAGATTGAGCAAAGCAGAGAGTCAGCAGCAGAGAGCAAAGCAGAAGCAGCAGCAAGCAGATGCAAGCAAAAAGTAGCAACAGAGAGGCAAGAGAGCAAGCCAGCAGCAGTAGAGAAAGAAGCTGCAGCAGAAGTTAGTAAGCTAGGAAAGCAGTAGAGCAGAGCATAGAGCGCCCATGAGCAAGCAAGCAGCAAATAGACTAGCAGCAAGTGCTTAGAGCAGCAAGGCAAAGCAGCAAAAAGGGGGACGGTAGAGAGCTAGCAGAGTAGAGCAGAGCAGAGCAGCAGCAGAGAAACGCAGATGAACTAGCAGAAGCAGAGCAGATGCACACAAAGCAACTAAGAGCCAGCAGCCACAGAAGCAGCAAAGCAAGCAGCAGCAGCAAGCAATAAAAGCAAGGCAAAATAGCCAAAGCAGAGCAGCAAATAAGCATGCAGCAGAGCAAAGCAAAGGCAAAGCAAGCAGCAGCGTAGCAAGAAGCAAAGCTAGGCAGAGAAGCAAGAGCAGGCAGCAGGTGAAAGAAGGAGCTAAGCGACCAGGCTAGCAGCAGCAGAGCAACGATAGATAAGCAAGAGCAAGGGGGAGAAGAAGCATAAAGCATTAGAGAGCACGAAGCAGCAAAATGCAAGTGAGCAGAGGCCAAGCAGCTAATTAGAAGAGGAGAAAAGAAGGCAAGAGAAGAGCCAGCAGCGAAGAAGCCTAGAAGGAGGAAGCGCCTGCATTAGCAGACAGTCAGCAGCATAGCAAGAGACTGCAGCAGTAGACGCAAGCTGAAGACAGCCAGAAAGCAGAAAGCAGAAAAGCAGAAGACGAGAAGCTATTTAGCAGGCTAGCATAGAGAAGCTAGAGTACTAGAGAACGAGAAGCAGAAGTAAAGCAGCAGAGAGGCAAAAAGCAGAGCAGAGCAGCAGCCGAGCAGCAGAAAGCAACGAGCATAAGAGACAGTAGGCTAGCAGAGCAGCAGCAAAGCCAAGTAAGTGCAAATGCAGAAGAGCAGAGGTAGCAAGCAGAGCTAGCATAGTAGAGAGCCAGGAAGAGCAGACAGCAGCAAAGCATAGAATAGCTGCAGCAGTCTAGCAGAGATCAAGCTAGCAGAAAGAGAGCCCAGGCTAGCAACTAATAGGGCAGTTATCTTTGTCCAACCGGCTCACTGCGTTCTGGGATGGTTAGTTCGTAAAATGAGTTTCCTAATCCACTAAAGAAGCAATGGGCTCTACAATCATGCAGGTGTGCCACAAAAAGATTTTTTTGGTTTTCTCACTTATTAGCGTATTTTAGCGTTTATCACATCATGTCAAATGTGTTTGGAGTTCAAATCCACTCCTGGAAGATGAATGCTCACCCAGATGTCAACTTTAAAGAGCTGGCTCGCTCTACAAATGACTTCAATGGGGGCACAACTAAAAGTTGTTTGCGTGGAAGCAGGCATGCTCGCTCTTTGGCATGATGGCTCTTCGGCATGATGCCACTGAGGTCAGTCTCTCTCCTATCTCTCGCTCACATATACACACTTCCATGCATGCTACAAACATGTGCTTGTGTATTGTTTGAAGTTTATACGTGTGTATTTGCTCTATTCTCATCTGCAGGTCAAAGATTCATGTCATAATTTTTTATGTGATTTAGTTATATAATGTTCCTTTCTGTATAGTTATCAGAATAGTAATCAGATAGTGAGGCCCAGAAAATTATATCCAATTTGTAATCCCCTTATTCACATTTCATTAAAATTACGTTATCACGAGCTCACAATAATAATGAAGTTCTTTAATAAACAAATTGACCTAAAATTAGCTAATTTTACCCAATTGACCCGTTAGAGATATGACATAACTCAACTGGCGTTGACGAGTGCACCTATCTTAACTGTTATGATTAAGGGACAAACATCCAAGAACTGTTATCATATCTTCATATAAGGTTTTGCAAGACCACTGAATTTCTTTGCGTTTATATGCAGCTCACCAGTTTTTTTGCCCATGTTTAGTAAGATCTACAATACAAAGCAATGACAGGACTGTAGGTATTTGAACTTTCCTATACTAGTGAAAGACAATTGGTCTTACACACTACTTATATAATGTCATGATAAATTACTCTAGAAACTATAAAAAATCATTGCAGGTCAAGTAAGCTGATACACACTGAATATTGTTAGGATTAATGTTTTCTTAACTTAGTACCGACAGTACAAATAGTTAGTACTGACGGTTTTACTTAGTACCGACAGTACAAAGTATTAAGTACTGTTAGTTAGTTAGTACCGTTAGTATAAAGTTAGTTAGTACCGTTGAGAAGATAT
>BQNB010089330.1:0-27429 GCA_026074375.1 Tanacetum coccineum
TCAATGACACAAAAGCGAAGGATGTAACTAATTTAAATTGAAAGTCTTTTATACGATCGGATATGGTGTAATTTTTATTAGTATTTTTCACTATTTTAATTGCCATTGATTTTAGAGTCTATCGACAAGTTGTAGAAAAATTAAGCATTGAGCCACTACATATTCAGGTTACTATACTTTTTATATTAAATTCATGTTTAGTCTTTTGCTATTGATTTTCATATACGATGCATTGATATGTTTTTTGGGTTCTCTGTTTATATCCTAGTTTTGATTGAAAACTCATTTTTGGTGTGATTCCTTATGGGGAAATCGATTTACCTCTTTTTATTTTTGTCGCAGCAGGTTCATATGAATCACATGACACCGTTTCGATTAAATGAGTGCAAGGTTATAGATGACTATAACGGCTCTTTGCTTTAGTGGTTCTATCCCGGTAAGAGAAAGAAAAATTCATAATGGTTTTATGGTTATAAATATTTTGTTTGTAGTTTTATTGTTTGCAATTAGAGTTGAGTACAATTGTTTTATGGCTATAAATATTTCGGTATATTTTTTATTAACACGGATGCAAGATGGTAATTGAATCGGTTTCAAAGTCGAATGAGGCTTTAAAGGTATGAACTTTTGGTGTGATGTTTGATCTTTATCAATTTACATTTTGGTTTTAGGTAATTATTATGTTTGATATTTATTAATTTACATTTTTGTTACCCTTTATATCATCATTATGATTTTGTAGCCATTAGGGGTGTATTTGGCATTGCGTTGTGAAAGAAAGTGATATGGAGTAATGATAACTAGTTGTTGCATAACAATTATTAGATAATCACTATTTGCTTATATGTGACTTGAAAGCGCAATATTTAGATAATCAATTTCAAAAGCAATGCCAAAACATCTATAAAGTATTTATTCTTTGCACACAATAAGTGTTTGATGAAATGTTTATTGAATCAAATATGTTTTGGTTTTTTTATTTATGTTTTGATGTGTTTTTTGTTGTATAAACTATTTTGTAGGGTGTTGTATACACCTAGGATGTCTTCTGTTATACCTATGAGGAAGTGGCGAAAAGGCTCACAAGTTAAGAAAACTTTTATTCGATAATCATGGAAATAATTACAGCTTAATTTATAAGTAATTTACTTTGCTTTGTTTTTTCAATTTAATTTTTTCAATGGATTGATTTGGTTCAAAACAATTCAAAAGTTGTGGCTTACGATGATGTCGTATTTCTAGTTTTCAAGAGGTTATGCAAGGTAGCACGACTCTGTATTAATGCTTATCAGTTTATGTATGTGTTGTATTTCCATTATTGTTATTAACTATTTAATGCTTTATGTTATATATTAGTTGTCCCAAAATAGGTACATGCCACTGATGGGATCAAGTTTGTGGGAGATGCTTCCACAAAAATGGTATTATGCACACAGATAATAAGGTATATTCTTTTTTACAAAGTCTTCTTACGTATGTATGCATGTTGGCATAACATTCAACGTGCATAGAATTTTATATGATAATGCGGTCGTAGGGACGAATGTTACCGCTGACAATAAAGGATGCATAACGCTTGCAGATTTGGGCTCTTCCAAGAAAGTTGTAGAGCTGGTATGCGTGCTATAATCTTCGATAATTTTTTACGCTATGTTTTTATTAGGATTTTATCCATTTAAATTAAGTCTCTTTGTAACACATGCCTATATATTTTTCTGTAGGCTACAATGACCGGAGCCAGGTCAATGAAAGGTACCATGTATCAGATTGATCCTGAAGTTATAATCAGAAGGGTTGATATCGGGGTTGCACTCAAGTACATTCCGAATAGAATTGCAGGTAACTTACTTAATTTTCAAGTTTAATGGTAGATGCCTTTTTTATTAGCAATTTTGCATATGTACAAAAACTAGAAAACTGCCTTGATTGCAATTTTGGCCATTACTTATGTACTAAACCCGTTACTTGATTGCAAAGAGGCTTCGATGAAAGCTACGGAAATATAAAGGAAAATCAAGTTTATTTTGTTTGAAATATGTATGATAAGACTTTATTTCTTTTGCATTCTTGTATTATTTCAGTTTGTTGTGTACTTACATTTAAGGAATGTGCATTTAAATCTTTGTGTCTGGCAATAAATGGCTTTAGTTTATCATTCATTACATTAAGACTACCGCACAAATTTAAATCAACTGGGTTTACAGCCTCGATTCCGTTACAAGAATAGCCAAGGTACATTGCACTTCAAAGTCGTGATATTGTTCCCTTTTATGATCACCGGATCATCCAAGGCTGATCATTTGATCATCAAAGTTATGATATTTTGATTACCTGAAAATTGAATAAGGTATGTTAATTCAGAATAATTTTGTCGTTCATATGTTTAGGGTTCTAATTTATATATTTAGTCGTTCAACAGTCTTGCGTCTTTTTTAGCTTAAAAGTGCTTAAGCTGTACCTAACTTAGTATCGATCTTTATCAGTGTACTGCAATACACACATCTATAATGTTGGTCTGAACCAATACCATAGGGTTTAGCATGTTAAAACAAGCTTGAGTCTCTAAATTATAGGTTTTATAATTCTACCCGAACTAGAATTCTATGTAATATCAGCACCTGTATCATTAGTTGTTATGACGTAAAGCTGACTAATTAAAAGACACTAATTTATAGCAATAATATAATACATGTTTTTGTAGGTTGCAAGATTGATGCGGTTGTTGTAAACGCAACATGTTTTATAACTCCCTAGGCATATTACCTAATCGTTGCAGTATAGTATAGCAAGGACTCGGAGGTTGTTATCATTCTCTAGGGGAATAGCATGTGAAGGCTCAAACTAAACCTAACTAAGATATAAGTGACTGAAAGAAGATTATTTTTCTATTTTTATATTTTATAAAGAGCAAGTAAAATTCTGGTTTTAAGAGGAGGTTGATTGAAGCAATTCTATATACGTAAAATATAATATAATACGATGGAAAATTACCAAATTACCCTTGAGGACAAAGGTAAAGAGGAAATTCTTCAAAATATATATAATATAATATAATACGTATATTAACCGGGAAGTATGATTCCCCGGGTCGTTATTCCCCAACGACTTATGAAATTGAATCCACGTTTGATGCTCGGACAATGATTTGAATTAGAAACAATGGATGATTTGATTAACTACTTTTAACAATTAAAATTAACAAATTCTAACAATTAAGCATAGAACAAAAAACGCTAATCAAATTTAACTAAAAACGCCAAAACGGGACCACAAAACGAGGTATCATAAACCCTAAATTTCTAAAAATAAACCTAACTTAAAATGTTTCTTTTTAAATGATCTCTATTTCGACTCAAAAAAAGTAATAGTTTAACGAAAACTCAGAACAAAAACGGAACGTTCAAAATGCAGCGTTAAAACACGAAAAATGAACACATCGGGACAATCCCGTTCTTTTAAAAATTGAATTTTTCTGCAATTAAGAACCTATAAAGCAAAAACTAATTTTCCTATGATACTTTATGATAAAAGCGCGAACTTTCTCAAAAAAAGATTTATATTATTTTTGATTATGTTTTATATTTTTTTTTGAATTTTTTTAAAGTTTTTTAATGAAAATAAATGTTTTAAAAATACTAAACGAACTATAAAAAATTCTAGAAAAAAACAAAATTACTTATACTAATAAAAACTAGCAAAAATAAACTTATAAGCACAACGTAACAAATAAGCGCAATAAGCTGAAACAGCTTATAAGGCCATTTTGGGGAAAAGATGATAATAAGACGCACTTAAATAAGTGTCTGAGAGCTAACGTAAGAAGATCCCAAGGCAACTAAACCGAAGATGGAGTGTAGTGTCTCTGTCATGAGAAATAAAAGGCGGTCTGAGGTGTTGAGGTCGTGGTTCGACGCCTTGCTCCACAACCCTACGATACACTCCCACTCTCCCCTTTTTTTAAAAAAAATACCTTAAAGTCAACAAAAGTTGTGTAACACTTTAAAAATAAGCATTTTTAATGAAACAGAAATCTTTTTGGGCGTGAAAAACGCACTAAATAGCTTTAAGATAGCTGATTAATACGACAGAAAGTATTACTACTTTTTTAATTTTAATTTTCTAAGCGCACTAAATAACTAGAAACTTATACTAGCTAAAATTTAAGACTAAATAAGCTAGAATAAGCTAAACCTAAGCTAATGAGCTAAATAGAACTAAAAATAAGCAACTAAATAAGCTAGAAAACTAAATAAGCACTTATGCAAGACTAAAAACCAAACAGGCCCTAATAGCTACTTTGAGCTTAAAAATAAGCTAGCTTTTTTTTGCAATTTTTTTATTTTTGAAAACTAAAAGCACAAAGTTGAAGAACACACTTTTTTAAGCAATTTTTATAAAAACAATATAATCTGAAACTCAAAAATAAGCTCTTAAAAAGCTTATGACAGAAGCTGTTTCAGAAAGTGGCTTTTTGACAACTAAAAAGCTAAATCACATTCAATTAAGCACTCAGACCTCAAATAAGAACCAATTTTAAAACCAAAACTTGTTTTAGAAAGCTCATGATATGTAGAAGCTACTTTTGATAAGCTAATTTAACCAATAACACTAAAAGCTAACTGAATTAACTAATCTAAATGGCAAACTCAGTAGAAAGACTTTAAAGTTCAAAAACAAATTAAGCTAAAATGGACAATAAGCTATAATGGAACCTGAGCTTTTGAAAACTTAACCAACTACATATAAGCTATAAGTTTCAACCATAAAACTAAATCCTATAAGCTAAAAATTTAGATTTAAAAGCTAAGATCCAACAGCTACTGTTTTTAGTTTTTTAAGATTTTTGATGCACTTTAAAAGCAAATGTACCCTAGTGAATAAGCTAGAAATCTAAAAACAAGTTTTATTCTAACTAATCCTATAAGTAAACTAAAGTCCTACTGAGTTTAATAAGCTAAAACCTAATGAAACTTAACTTAAATTGATCAAGAAGGACTGCAGTAGGAGCTACTGCAGGTCCTGCTGATGCACTTGGCCAAATGGTCAAAACTCAAATGCAGGTCACCTTAGTGGTAAACCCTGCTATGGACACACTCAATGAGTGTGTTTAATCACAACACAAACAAGATCCAAGCTCAAGGAGGCTTGGATCAATTTTTTAACAATCTTAGAAAAAGAAAAATTCCCCTGGTGCAAAAACAAAGAGATTTAGCCTTAACTTTTTAATTTTTGAAATCTAACTTCTGAAATCTCTTTTACTACTGATTTTAAATGAATTAAAAACTGGTTCAAGCAATGAACTTAGCTCAATTTGACTTTTTGAGGTCAAATTGCATTAATCCAAACACCCCTTTAACTAATGCATAATCCATTTAAACTTTAGATTTTAAAATCTAGCTAGCAAAACCTAAGTACCAGATATCAAATAGCTTATAACAAGTTTGATAAACATAAATCAAAGATCAATTAAGCTAGAATCAAAGATCTACAAGCTAAGCTAATTATTTTTGGTTTTTTAGTTGATTTTATGACAGATTATGAAACACTAAGATCTATAATTATATAGCTAAAAACAGATTAAAAGACATAACTAATAAGCACAATAAGACAATATAAAGTACAAATAAGCAACTAGAAAGCAGATTAAGCAATTGATAAGCAAATAAGCAACACTACACTAAGTATTTAAAAACAGAATTTGAAATGAAGACTTACAATAAGCTTTAGCTAAACAAAAGCTTAAGAGGCTCAAAGAGCTTGTCTACTAGCCCTGGCTTATTTAAAATAAGCCAGTAAAAGTCTATGGAAGCTCATCCTTTGCTAGCTTCCCTTCCATACGCTCAAAATTTAATAAGCAAAGGTCCTTATCTTATTTTACTGATTTGAATATATTAAATGAACAATTGAGCTCAATCACAAGCTTAGAGACTTGTGAGAGCTTAAGATGAGCTTATGACAAGCTTATGAAACAGTACCTAAACTGAGGATTTTATTAATACTTAAAAACATATTACAATGCTTTATAAAAGAGACTACAAGAGCTTGGAAAAGTAAAATTACATTTAAGAAAAAACTGCATAAGCTATTTAACTAAGAAAAAATATAAGAAAAAAAGATATGATGAGTGAGTGAGGAGCTTGTATTTATAGCCACCAGGGAAGCTTCTAGGTCTAAATTCAGTTACACCTCCTCTCAATCTTGTCCGTACATTTCTTCAATGATTGGAGAATCATTCTTGGCCGTTAGATCACTTGATAGCTCACACGGATTGCCACTGCCAGCGTGGCAATCCGTGATTGTGACATGTTGTGCTTCTTCTGAGTGTACTTCAAGTATAAAAAATCCATGACATGACAGCTTGTGTTTGTTTTGTGAGTGATTCTAGAGTAAATAACTTCATTCCTTGTGCTTTCTTCACTATCCATGTGGAATCCTTTGTTGGGTATTGGCCAATGAGAGGCTTAAGTGACGTGATACTCTGCCCATGTGTACTTCGCTACTTGAATTGTCTGTGATTTGCCCTATGATTTTGACCTTGGTAATTTGAAGAAGATGGATGAATAGTAAAAACAGACTCTCGCGCCTTTTTTAAACTGTAAACGTTTTAGGAGGGTGTTTGACTGGCTTATATTTGGGCTTTGACTTCGAGTTATATAAAAAGAAATGGGCCTTGGGTTATTATAGATAGCGGGCTTGGGTTATAGTTAACGGGTGTTAACTATAAAAGGTTTTAGCCTATTTAAAGTTAGGGACCAATTTTGCAATTTTGAGAATTATGAGGGACTGTTTGGTAACTTTGGGATTTTTGTCTTTTTGTGACTTTGACTTTGGTTGACCAAGGATTGACTGAGGGTTGACCACTGTTGACTTTCTCCCAGCTCTTTGCGTGCTCTTCCGTTTCCGTGTTCGTGTTTGCCCGTTTTTGACCGTTTTCTTGTGATTTTTACAATATCCGCACCTACACAATCACAGAGACAAAACAAGCAATATTCAAGCATTTAAAGCATAATTTTGTCTTTTTAGGGCTATTTTTGATATAAAATGGATATGTGTTTTCACACATATCAGAGGTTTTGGTTTAAAACTAATTGAACTAAAATTAAATCTAAACTACTTTGGTGGAAACACGTATAGGTGAACAAACATATTTACTTAATCATGCACTAATCCTTAGTTTGCTTCTCCTAAGCATATTGCTTTGTCACACTTGTGATGATCTATGTAAGTATTTCCTAGGTCTTGAACGGATTACACGAATCCGTCGTCTATGTAATATTCCATTAAGGCAACGCACAAGTAAAGTAGTATGAAGACTATTACAAGGCTCCTAAGATTACATTACATGCATTAAAACACTTATAAGGGATCAACCGTATTAGGGGTAAGGTAGTATGAAGACTGTTACCCATGGTATCCTTTCTACACAATCGCGTTTCCCTAGACGTCTATGCTAATGTAATATTTTATATCCAGTTTTCTAAACCCCAACGCACACATCCATCACAAGAAGCAATATTAAGAGGATATACAAACTAAGTTTCATGCAATCATAAGTAAATTCTAATAGATCTAGCCTAGCATGTTAAAGAGAAGCAAAGAACAGTAATTAATCAGACAACAGATAGACATATTGAAAGATTAAGAGATAAAGCACTTTACGTGATTAAAACATGAGTTAAAGGCTGCAACAAGAGGATTTAGAACCCTAAAAACGACCTTAACTCGAACCCTAAGTATAAAGTTCGTATCCCAAAAGTTCCACACTTAAAACCCTTAAAAACAAGTTTGTATATAAAGAAAATACGCTTTGTAATCCTGACGCCGTCGCTTCACCGAATCTTTAGGGTTTCACTATGTCGGTTAAGTCCTGACGCCGTCTCATAATTCCCGACGCCGTCTCTTTGGTGATCTGACGGCGTCGCCAGTATTTCTGACGCCGTCTCCACAGTCTGTGAGCAATTTCTTCATCGACTTTGGTATAGAGTTGTAATCTTGTCTGTTTCTTCTCCAAATGAGCCCAAGTCACATGTATTTCCTCCAAATGCCATCCAAGTGCTAAAAATACAAAAAGGAATGATTAAGCACATATTTTAGAGATATTTGCTTGATTTATGGGGTTTAATGACCCTGAAAAAGTGTATAAAATGACACCTCATCAAAAATTATGTGTATATAGTTTCAAACGTGGTGCCAGCGGAATGGATGTTGTTGCAACTAAATTATGTGGAAAGGACAAGAACTAGGATGTGAACTTCACAAAAGAGGTCACTTTCCATTCAATGGTGGAATTTGTGTTTTTCATTCGTATTTTGACATTTTCATTAATATAGTATTTGGGTTCCATCTGTACATTATCAATACCATATGCTTTTATGTTTGTCTTGCAGACAATCAAGCTGGATGATCAACAATATTTGAGTGAAGTTATTTGTACGCTTTCACAAGTATTGCATCTTTATCAACTTGACTTTTCAATTGCATCATAACTTATAAGTAAAGGTGGTAGAAAAGACTTGTTTGGTAGTGGTCGATATGGTCGGGTTCAAAGTAGGTTATTTTTTATATGGGTTGAAATTGGACCGGGCTGGGCCAATCAGTGACTACTTCTTTTTTATTATAAATTTCCTTATGTTGGAATTTCCTTGCCATAGGTAAAGCCTCGGCTTATTTGCAACAACTATATGGGTCGATTTGGGTTATATAAATGGCTAAGTTTTTTAAGAAAAAGTTAAACATGAAAAGTTAAAGTTGTCAACTTATGTGCCTACAACCCAATGAACTGAACTATCGCAACAACAACTTATCTGAGGATGGCAGAAAGGCCTCCCGTTCTTCCTTCCAGTTACTCAGAAGTTTTTTATACTTGCTCGAGTCAATGTATATCATTTTCTGATTTTGTACTATTAACTATCCAACAATACTAATTGCTGTTATACTATTTGGCTTATTGAAAGTGTTTTATACGCTTAGTATTCTATTACTTCAGTGGAGTGAGTGGAAGCATCATTTATATAGGGGAATTTTTATGCTGTCAATAGATGTGGTCATGTCTTACTTGCCACTGTAAGTTATTGAGTAATTAATTATGCCTTTTTCTAATGCTACAAATGATATGGTTAGTGATGGTAATGTTCAATCCATGGTTGACGTTTTGATTTTATATGTAAGATTTGTAACATTAAACAACTTTCAACACATTTGAGATATATTACAACACAAATCGATACATTCATAAGTGACTGCATCGAAATGGCTACCTCTACAAGTATCCTTGAGGATAAAATTAACCTCCCCTAACACTCCCTGAAATTCAGGCTGCCAAACAAGTCACATGTGGTTCTATTCCTGTATTGGTATTCTATGACCCGAATATTTCCAATTTCACATTTTGTGGTTTGTTTAATAAAAATGGGTATCTCAATCGATTTGTACAGATCATCTCTTGAGGCTGGTGATGCTACAACCATTATAAATATAGGAAAAACTCGAGCTTATGATTTTGCAAATTTGAAAATCAGTTCACATTTTTAAGATGTCTACTTTAGAATAGCCATTTTAATTGAACCTCCTATTTACCTAAATCCTGATTGTAGTGTATTGTTAATGCACAGATATTACTGAGGCTTTTCAACACTAGCTCACTCAGTGTTCCTGCTATCTGAGACATTGAAATTTAAACAAGACAAATGCACAAATATTACCACTGGCTCACTTAGCGGATTATTAGCATCAAAGGTATCAGCATTAATTTTTTTAATTTTAATTTATTTTATATGTACAATCAAAATTAATTAAAAACTTTCTGGGTGATACTTAGAATGATTTTCTTATGGTCCCGATGTACGTTAGCCTTTTTATTTAATGGTAAGAAACCAATACCTTGTTCAAACGTATACATTATGAAGACCTCAAATTCTATTGATTTTATTGAATGTTTCTTTAGTTTTTAGAATAACAGTATTTCAAACATTGATCTTTTGCTTTTGCGCTTATCCGATATGTGTTGATGTATCCGTGGGCTTATAGGTTACCATCACGTTTAAGACAAGAAAGGTGGAAATAAGTCCATTTCAAGTCTAGATCACAACACATATGACAACCATCTAAGAAACCACATAGTTCATTTTCAACTACTCGAAGCATGGCAAAGCGACGCTGTAACATTCGATAATTTTCGGAATTTTAAAAGACTATTTTAACCTTTGATCTTTCGTATTGCATGGCAAACAAAGCGGACGCTTGGTTTTTGTGTGGTTTACTTCGGGGGGGTGTATGGGTGCGGTTTGGGGTTTGGTAGATGGTGTACCTGTGACCTGGTTCTAGGGCCGCCTACTCCCCGTTTGAGCTCGATTTCCGGTCCAGAATGTGACTTTTTGGTTTTCACGTGTTTGAAGGGCGGACTTGCGAGGGGCACACTGGTGATATTATTATGCGTGGTCCGAGGTAACCAGTGAAATTTTGCGGTTCAGTTTTGGTTGTTTAAAATGGGGATTTGTTGTTTAGTCCTATTGGGGGTTGGTGGAATATTTCGTGCTACCTACTAGCTGCTAAAAAAAAAGGCCAAAGCCCAGCCACTATATCAACCATTTTCCACAACTCGGACTCATAAAGCAATCCCTTAAAGCCAATTTGATGTTAAACGGACCATTCGGACCAACTGTTTAGTTTTGCCCGAGACCTGGAAAAACCAGAATAATGGGACTGCTCTGAAATGCCCCTCCCTCCGCCTTCCCCCTTCGCTAATGATTTGAGAAGCAAGAATACAACCGTTGTCCGTCGTCGTACCCGTACGCGTCATGGTAAATAGGCGTGGGATAGGAAGGGAGGGAAAAAATTATGTATATAATATGTATTATCAATTGTTAGTGTTAATTAAATATATTTATATGTTGGTCATCATTTTATTCAGTTTCGTTTTTGTTTGAAGACGCAAATTAGGCGCGATGGGGGTGTTTGAGTTTTGGTTATTGTATTGTAGGGTTAGGGTGTTGTTATTATTTTGTGAAGGGGTGGGGTGTGGGTTAATTATTATTTTTGTTATTTTTGTGTGTGTTATTGTGATTTTGGGGGTATCTCTTTTTTGTGGAGATTAGGGGGAGTGGGTGGGGTATAGTATTATTATAAGGGTATTATTTGGTGTTATTGTGTTGAATTATAGTAAATATAAAATTTTAACTGTGTATAGTTTTAAAGTAAAAAGTAAATAAAAAAATAATTAATATTAAAAAAAAAGTTAGTAAATTAAGTGTAAAAATATTATTTTACGGACACCCAATAATACCCACACACAAAGTGTATAGGGTATTTTACTATTATATAAATATAAACGTGTTTTTTTTTTTTTTTGGTTTTAGACTAATTTTTTTAAACGTTTCTAATGGGGGGGAACATTGTTCGAGTCTTTATCCTGTGAAATACACTCGTTTTCTATGGGAAAAAAAAAAAAAAAAAAAAAAGAAAAAAAAAAAAAAAAAAAAAAAAAAAATAAAAAAAATAAAAAAAAAAAAAAAAAGAAAAAAAAAAAGAAGAAATAAAAAATAGAATAAAAGAAAAAAATAAAAAAAAAAAAAAAAAACAAATAGAAAAAATAAAAATTAAAAAAATGAAAAAAAAAAAAAAAAAAAAAAAATAAAACGATATATGGGGAAAAAATAGCGCAAGTTTCGTTCGTGTTTTGAATAGTTTCTGTTAAGTCGTCAATGGAGTCTGAAACCTTTTTATTACCAAAAATTTACACTTTTGGTCCCTGTGAAATATTTATATAATTAACCTTAAACTATTGGCCATTTATCATTTCACTTTATAACTTTTAATATATATAAAAAAAGTTTTATAATTATTTCATTTGATAAATAAATAAACACACACTCATAAACACTTATCTCTCCCTCAATTTTTCCGACGAGTCCCCATCGGCTTGCGGATTACGACCACCTCACCGCCTGCTTTAATTGGGGGAAAATACCGTTTTCCGGGGCGGGGGACCTATTCTCTCCCCCTTCTCCCCCCCTATTTCCGGCCCAAACAACCCAAAGTCCAACCATAAAGTGTTCCCCATCACCAGATTAACCCTGAGATCCCACCACCACGCGCCTCCACAGCCGACTGCTTGCGCTCAGCTTGCCACCCCACGACAGTCCCCCCCCCCCCCCCCCCCTTCACCATCAAACATCAATCATCATAGTCTACCAAGTTAAAGGTCCTTTTGGCGTTTGGTGTTTCCCCCCCCCCCCCCCCCCCCCCCCCCCCCCCCTCCCCCACCACCATCAACATCATCATCATCATCTCAGTCACCACGTAAGGGTGCATTTGGTGTTGTCTCGGCACCAAAAAGGGTGCATTTGTTTTTGGTAAACATCCAAGGGTGCGTTTGTTTTATGTCCACATCAACGAGGGTCCGTTTGGTTTTAATATTAGCAGCTAGGCTGCTTTTGGTTTGGGTTTTGCACCGAAAAAGGGTGCGTTCTGTGTATGGGTTGCACCTAGGGCGCGTTTGGTGGTGCCTCGAAACCACAAGGGTGCGTTCGGTTTGATTGTAACGGCACCGAGGGTGCGTTTGGATATGGGTCAGCCCCAACTAGGGTGCGTTGGGTTGGTATTTGCACCACCATGGTGCGTTTGGTTTATTATTTCACGAGATAGAGCGCGTATGGTTGTAATAAAAGCAGCCACGGGTGCGTTTGGTTTTGTTATAAACAAATAGGGTACGTTTGGTATTGGTTGTCACCGCACAAGGGTGCGTTTGGTTGGACAGATTTGCATAAAGGGGTATTTGGTTTATCAGAAATGCATAAAGGGTGCGTTTGGCTTAACCGTTTCAAAGTAAGGGTGCGTTTGGTTTATATATAAAAATTAACAAATAAATATAACATAAGGTTTTATAAATATTAAAACCGGATATAATGGTGGATAATTGGTTAAATAAATGTGATTAGTTATTATTTTCGGATATATTATATTAGACCCGTAACGGACTCATAATATGAAAATAACGTCAATAACCAATAAATACACTTGAAATTTCTAGGATGCGTTCTATTAAATTGGTTTGGAAAAGTGGATTTGCAGTTAAGTCTTTCGACTTGGGATCGTTTTTATAAACGGAAAGGTCATGACGAAATTTATATGAATTTCTATATTTAGTAATGATTTACTAAAGCTTCTATTATTTTAGAAACCGATAAAGGGGACTAAGTTATATTTTAAAGATACATAAATTTGTATTATACAATAACCCGACCAACGAACGAAAACTATACTTTTACAATGAGACAACTATTTTAGACACGACCTGTCGAGGAAACGAAATATAAATCTATAAAATATTATTTTATATTTTATAATTGTCAGCTAGAAAATAACATAATAATTGTTGTAAAAGCTTTATAAACATCGTTTAACTTAATTGGTAATCTTAAAACGTACGATTACGTTTATGCAAGAACTTTTTATTTAATTAAGTGGTGATTTCAGAAAACGGGTCAAACTAATTGGTTTAATTATTTACTCACACTTCGTATATAATACTTGCAAAGCATTATATATTTCACATTACTCTTTGGATTGTTTGTCCCTGTTATATAATTCACGGTATGAGTTATATAAGGGTTTATTTTTCATATGTAATATATAAAGAATATATTACATACTTTGCGTTATCTTTCAATTTATTTATTTAACCAACCACCAAACTCATACAACTTGGAAATCTAAATCTTTATCAACGTGTCGCGTTGATGTAACCATTCATCGGGAAACCCAAATGCATCATTCTAGAGTAGGGGGATATAGCCGTTAAGATAAACTGCAACTTCTTGGTCGAGCCGTTTCGGTTTCTGTTTGTGATGTGCTTAATATGTGCATTTCTGCCAGAACGTTCTTCATCATCAATGTGAGTTTATAACCCCACGTTTTACATGTTTTACATATATTTTTAGGGTGAGAACATGCTTGTTTATAAATGCATTTACATGGTTGATTACCTGTTTGGTTTACATAGTCATTTATATATCTCGCGAGGAGATACAATACTTGGTTTAATTTTTGAACGTAAACACATACTATACTTTTATGATTATGGATTAGCTTAAGTTGCATGAACTATTAATTACTCAGAGGGTAAGCGCAGATGTTATAAGATAGATCTATTTGGGATTGACAATCCTCATTCGGGTGACTAGCTATCACTGGGAATGAACGTTATACCATGTCGGATTACGATTGGATTGGCGCCTGCGGGGCCAACAATGACATACACATATTATTTTTAGAAATGCCCGGGTGTCCTTGGAGGGGACACCTATAATGGGTACATATTATTTTCATTAATGCCCGGGTATTCTTAGAGGGAACACCCACGATGGGAACATATTCTTTTATTACTGTCCGGGTGTTCTTGGAGGGAACACCTACGATGGGTACATTCTTGGGGATTGAAATGGTCATGCGTATTTTACAACTCTTTGATTTATAAAAATCATACATACATTTTGGAAGAATAATTAAGGATTGAAACGGTCTTACACACTTTGGAAACCTTTGGTTTATCATTTATATTTAAACAAACCTATGAACTCACCAACTTTATGTTGACACTTTTAAGCATGTTTTTCTCAGGTGAATTAGATGCTTGGCCTACTTGATGTGCATTGGAGTCTAAATTTTACAAGATTTCATTTATGGATTTCTACTTATATTCAGATGATCAAATCTCGTTGGGTTGTTTTCAAGCTTTTCATTGTGATGCAATTATGGGACAAATGTTATATCAATTTTAAGGAAATCAACGAGATTACTTTTCAAACGACACATTTAGAGTTCGTCTTTGTTATTATAGCATTGTGTATATGAAGTAACGCCCCCGTAACATCATAGATCCACTCTGCACGAACATGTATTTTTGGGGGTGTTACAGAATTGGTATCGGAGCCTGGTTATCTGAAAAAACAAAAAAAAACAAAAACTTGGTTGACATATTTTACCCTAGACTTATACCGTTTTCACAAACATTGCATCACAACATAACATTTTGAAAGTGCATACACACTTACTTGCGGGGTGTGGGGGATTACTTGCTTATGGTTACTTGTACTTAAGTGGCTTAGTGGGCATAATATATGTAATATATATGCTTGCATTTCCTCTTTTGCCGTGTATATAAATTTTATTTATTAAGAGTTATGTATTAATACCAGAACAATTCTTACGAAATTATGAGTTTGCCACAATGGTATTCATTTAGTTAGACATTTATGAGTTACACAATGGTCTCATTTTACTTCTTAGACATTGTGAGTTGCACAATGGTCTCACTTCCTTCTCAGACATTGTAAGTTAAACAATGGTCTCACTTCGTCTTAGACATTGTGAGTTGCACAATGGTCTCACTTGTTCTCAGACATCGTAAGTTAATCAATGGTCTCGCTTGGGGATTTGTTTCTAAGACATTGGTAAGTTAAAACAGATGGTCTCTATGATTATTATTTTTTTCACAGTTTTATACAAATCGTATTACACGGAGGCCGTCATAATTTTGTTTAATGGAATTATGTTATGAATCTAAGTATTACAAGTTCTTGTATGGCGGGACTTTATAATATGAGATTGATATGATAATAGACTATGGTTAACAAAGCCCGTCACAGTTCTGTTTACATGGGATTATGTATGAATCTAAGTATTACAAGTCTTGTATGGGCGGGACTTGTAATAGAAGGATTGATATGATAATCGCTATGTTGACTCGTTCATAGAGACATTTACCTTGTTTACTCTAACCCGGGTACTCATTAACTTCTTGAACTCTAGGGTCGATATCCTTGGTGTTTTACTCCCTTATTCTCCGAAGATGAGTTTGTATAGACAATCGTCACTCACTATATCATAGGCACATAGCATCGTCTGTCATTCTACACTTGAAGGTTATGTGAGTACGGTATTGCATTCGGAAATTATAAGTAGGGATGATTTATAATCTCTTTATTTGAAAGTATTGGGAAGCCTCTTCAGTTAATAAAGTAAATTGTAACTCTCCGAACACATAAGTTTATCTTTTCTTACATTACATAGATTAGTCGCTCCTTTATGTAAGTGATGAATTATAAATGGAGTGGGCTTTAATGGTATCCATATGACAAGAGTATGAACTAGACTCGATAATCACGGAATCGTTAAAGGTTAGAGCACAATCGTGCATTAACCATAGCAGAATCATTAAGGCCTCACTGGAAATACTGATCTCATTCTTAAGATATTACTTTTGCCGTTGCAAATCCTTGCAACCACGAACTGTTCGTGGAACTAACAGACTTGTTACACACTTGAACTAATGGAGTTGATTCATTCTCGAACTAACGACTGAGTACCATATTCCGCCGTCTATCGCATAAGCTCTCCCGCGAGCTCCTCCCATTTGTTGAACTTTATTCTGGGGATATTGTTTCTCGAAATGTCCTCACTCTCTACATCCCATCACCATTTGTTATAGGATTGACGTTATGGTCGCTGCTGTTGAGTCCTGGAGCGGTCCCAGCTGGTACAACTTTATCCAATAGGTAATGCAACCCCCCTTAAACCAGATAACACTACGACGTAAAGATAGTCGAAAACTATTATTTCGGGACACTAGTCCGAAGACTTTAGGTCAGCGATACTTCTTAGTACTTGCCAAGTTAAGTTGGGTCTTACATCCAAAGTCCGTTGACTGTGAATCATCCGAACATACAGATAGCAGAAAAGAGACTCTGTCCTGGAACATTTAAAACTTTATACAGACACACTCACGTGACTACACTTTCTTCTTGATGATTTCACTATTAAGAGACTTTTTTTAACGCGGTTATATCAGTCATAAGATCTGTAATGATATTTTTTTTTGAGATACTCATTTTGATGGATTAAATATCCTGGTCAAACTTAGCCAAAATTTTTGGTATATGGAGAAGTGTCGAAACATCTAATTTTGCTGAATAAATTTATCAGCAGTCTTGTTTAGAACTCGTTTATAAATCTTTTCTTGGTCAGGCAAAACGGTTAACATAAATTAATCTCGGGTCGAGATTCTTTAAAGGGGTAGGTACTGTAGCATCCCGAAAATTTTCAAATTTTCTAATTGATACTATTTTGCCCTTTGACTTTTTGGGTCTGACTTGACTTTTGACTTTTGGTCTTTTATTATCACATAAAAGCGATTACCGCGTAACCGGTAAAATTTTCGGACATATTTTATATAATACAATCATATTTATTTTAACATCTCTCATGTGCAAGTTTTTTTTAACTTATTTGACTGAAAACGAAAGATATTATGTTATTCCTTAAGGTTGATTTTTCAAAAACGACCACTAAAGCGAGTTTTCATTATTCGACTCTAAAGCAATGTTAATGTTCTAAAACGATATTCCTGACAACATTTTTAGTTTTGACCGAGAACCCGAAAAACAGTCAGAAAGTGAACTGAAATGCCCTCGCTAAGTTTTATAGAAACAAGAATATTTATTAAGTTTTTTTTAATTAACATTTTTATTAAAATAAAAATATTTAATATATTAGTCATCTCATTTTATTCAGTGACGTTTGTTGAAGACGCAAATATTCGAGTAAAAGATCATTTTACGGACAAAGCTTATCAGTAGTATACAAATAAATAATAAACGTTTTAAATAAATTTTATAAAACGTTTATGAAAATTAGTCGAGTGAATACTCATTTTTATCAGAAAAATAATTTCGAACGCAATGGCGCAAGTTTCGTGACTCGAATCATTCGTTAAGTCGTTCAAACGAGTCCCGAACTAATATTTTATAAAAGTTTCTCAAAATTACACTTTTGGCCCCTGATCTAATATTTACAAAACTTACCCTGGACTATTAAACACTTGCTAAATTTTTTTAATACTTTTCATATATATATGTTTAACCCCCATTTCATTTTCATTTTTCTATACAAAATCACACACACATATCCCTCGCTCTTTCCCTCTCCATTTTTCCGGCGAGTCCCACCGTCACCGTCGCCGTCGGTCAGCCACCGCCGCCGGCCACCACCCAGCCGCCGCCAGAAAAGTTTCCCGACGAGTTTTCCGGCCAAGTCCAAAATTGCTTCTCACCATCGGATCTATCCGATCCCCACCACCACGCGCCTCCACGCGTCTATATCCACCACCACTGCCCCACGGCAGCCCCAACACCACCACCATCATTATCATCACCATCACCACGCCATTATCACACAACGCCATCACGGCCTATACCTCAACCCACCGCACCATAGGTGCGTTGGTTTTTCGACGACCACCACCGGTCGGATTCCGGCCACCGCCACCTCTAGCCATTGGAAAACTTTTCCGGCGAGTTTTTCGGCCGAGTTCAAAAACGTTCCTCATCACCCAATCTATCCGCTCCACCATATCACGCGCAGCCACGCGCCTCCACTACCTGCCACCGCCACCCCGCTGTCAACACGACCACCACACCACAACCACCATCATCCTCATCATACCATCATCGTCACCATCACCTCGTAAGACCGATCACCACGCTAACCATCTCCACCGCCACGCACCACCATTCACATTCCACCATCATCATCACAACCACCGCTGTCACGAACCACCTACAAGGGTGCGTTTGGTTTAACAGGTTCCACCAAGGGCGCGTTTGGTTTTGATTCGGCACTAAGGGTGCGTTGGTTTATATGTTAACACCACAAGGGTGAGTTTGCTTCCGTGGCTAAACCCGAAAAGGGATGTTTGTTTTAGCAGCCACCACGACCTACAAGGGTGCGTGGGGTGTCGGGTCAAACCACCAGCCAAGGTGCGTTTGGTTTATCAAGAAAGCACATAGGGTGTATTCGGTTGGGGTTTATCACAGATTAGGGTACGTGTGGTTGATTGAGAAGATAATTAGGGTGCGTTTGGATCTGGGTTCAGATTAGGGTGCACTGGTTTGTTATATTTACGCAGATTAGGGTACGTTTGGGTCAAGAGAAGATAACAAATGGTATGTTTGGTTGAGCAGGAAACCAATAAGGATGTGTTTGGTTTAACAGCAAAGTTGTAAGGGTGGGTTGGGATAGCAGAAATCGAATAAGGGAGTGTTTGGTTTATCAGAAATGCACAAAGGGTGCGTTTGGCTTAACTGTTTCAAAGTAAGGGTGCGTTTGGTTTATATATAAAAATTAACAAATAAATATAACATAAGGTTTTATAAATATTAAAACCGGATATAATGGTGGATAATTGGTTAAATAAATGTGATTAGTTATTATTTTCGGATATATTATATTAGACCCGTAACGGACTCATAATATGAAAATAACGTCAATAACCAATAAATACACTTGAAATTTCTAGGATGCGTTCTATTAAATTGGTTTGGAAAAGTGGATTTGCAGTTAAGTCTTTCGACTTGGGATCGTTTTTATAAACGGAAAGGTCATGACGAAATTTATATGAATTTCTATATTTAGTAATGATTTACTAAAGCTTCTATTATTTTAGAAACCGATAAAGGGGACTAAGTTATATTTTAAAGATACATAAATTTGTATTATACAATAACCCGACCAACGAACGAAAACTATACTTTTACAATGAGACAACTATTTTAGACACGACCTGTCGAGGAAACGAAATATAAATCTATAAAATATTATTTTATATTTTATAATTGTCAGCTAGAAAATAACATAATAATTGTTGTAAAAGCTTTATAAACATCGTTTAACTTAATTGGTAATCTTAAAACGTACGATTACGTTTATGCAAGAACTTTTTATTTAATTAAGTGGTGATTTCAGAAAACGGGTCAAACTAATTGGTTTAATTATTTACTCACACTTCGTATATAATACTTGCAAAGCATTATATATTTCACATTACTCTTTGGATTGTTTGTCCCTGTTATATAATTCACGGTATGAGTTATATAAGGGTTTATTTTTCATATGTAATATATAAAGAATATATTACATACTTTGCGTTATCTTTCAATTTATTTATTTAACCAACCACCAAACTATTACAACTTAGAAATCTAAATCTTTTATCAACGTGTCGCGTTGATGTAACCATTCATCGGGAAACCCAAATGCATCATTCTAGAGTAGGGGGATATAGCCGTTAAGATAAACCGCAACTTCTTGGTCGAGCCGTTTCGGTTTCCGTTTGTGCTGTGCTTAATATGTGCATTTCTGCCAGAACGTTCTTCATCATCAATGTGAGTTTATAGCCCCACGTTTTACATGTTTTACATATATTTTTGGGGTGAGAACATGCTTGTTTACAAATGCATTTACATGGTTGATTACCTGTTTGGTTTACATACTCATTTATATATCTCGCGAGGAGATACAATACTTGGTTTAATTTTTGAACGTAAACACATACTATACTTTTATGATTATGGATTAGCTTAAGTTGCATGAACTGTTAATTACTCGGAGGGTAAGCGCGAATGTTATAAGATAGATCTATTTGGGATTGACAATCCCCGTTCGGGTGACTAGCTATCACTGGGAACGAACGTTATACCATGTCGGATTACGATTGGATTGGCGCCTGCGGGGCCAACAATCACATACACATATTATTTTCAGAAATGCCCGGGTGTCCTTGGAGGGGACACCTATGATGGGTACATATTATTTTCATTAATGCCCGGGTGTTCTTGGAGGGAACACCCACGATGGGAACATATTCTTTTATTACTGCCCGGGTGTTCTTGGAGGGAACACCATATTTCTTTGCACACATTAAGGCCCGGTGTTCTTGAGGGACAACTATGATGGGTACGCACGATATTCTTAGGCTCATAATGCCCGGGTGTACTATTGGGAGGGGACACCATACATGGTACACACTTTACGCGTGATTCCTGAATATAAAGTAGCATACAGAACAATCTGACGTCGCCGTTTATGAACTTAGAGTAATTGTAATCAGTTGTTAGTAATACACACATGGATACTTTAATGTTGCAATTGAAATAAAGGTGGCAATACATACTTGAAACTAATTCGTGATTATAGTATATTTATATATAGAATATCAACAAGCTTGAACAATTACGGTAGCGATGATTTTTCCTTGAACTTACGAATTTTGGTGACATTTGGGGGATTTAAAATGGTCATGCCTACTTTTATAGACTATTTGATTCTAAAAATCACACATACATTTTGGAAGCGACATTTAATGATTTTAACATAGTCAGTATTACACTTGACAGAACTTTGTTTCAACATTTAAGTACCTAACAAATCAATGACGTCACCAACTTTATGTTGACTCTTTTTAAGCATGTTTTCCTTAGGTGAAGTAATATATGGAATGTAGTTACTTAGATAGTGCATTGGAGTCTAAAATTACAAGATTTTATTCATGGAAACTACATTTATGATAATACAAATGATCAAATCTCTTTGTATCGCTTCAAGCTATCATTGTGATGCAAATTAAAGGGACAACATTTTTATATTCAATTTCAAGAAAATCAACAAGACAAGCTTTTCAATTGACAAATTTAGAGTCGGTTCTCTTGTATCTAGCGCGTGTTATTTGAGTAAACAGTCCTCAAGGACATACTTCCGTTGCGACACGTTTTTAGGGTGTTACAGATTGGTATCAGAGCACTGGTTTTATAAAGAACTAGGTTGCATATTTTACCCTAGACTATAATCGTTTTCACAAACATTGCATCACAGCAAACAATTTCAAAGTGCGATAACTTCACTACTAGCCTTACTAGGCATTAGGTTACTTGCTTACCATAAAGTGTTCCAGGCATAACATAGATATAAATAATATTATTCTTGCATTATTTTTGCGTGATATCGTACATTTATTTATATAATGTAATTATTTATAGTAAGAGACGCCAAGAAGCAATTCTTAAGACATTGTGAGTGCACAATGGTCTGTCATTTGACGCCTTAGACATGTGAGTTATACAATGGTCTCATTATACTGTAGCATAGACATTGTGAGTGAGGACAATGGGCTCAATCATACGTTCTTAGACATGTGAAGTTAAAACAATAGGGTCTCACATGCAGTCCTCAAGACAGAATTGCATTGTGAAGTTTGCACAATGGTCTCACTTCGTCCTCAGACATTGTAAGGTTAAGACAAATGGTCTCGCTTCGTTCTCAGACAGTTGTAAATTTAAAAAATGGTCTTTAAGAATATAAATTTTTCTTCACAGTTTTAAATACAATATCGTAAAACACAGGGGAGGATCTGTCATAATTTTGTTTACGATTGGGAATATATGGTATAGAAACTAAGTGAGTATGACAAGTCTAGAATGGGCGGACTTGAATATGAGGATTGAATGATATATTGTTGATTATATTAACAAAGCCCTCACATGTTCTGTTTTTCATTGGAGTTTATGTATGCATCCTAAGTATTATAAGTCTTGTATGGCGTACTCTCAATTGATAAACACTTTCATAGAGGACCTTTACCGCTTAGTTTATACTTCTGAGATCCGATTACTCATTAACTATCTTAGAACTCTATTGTCTATCGTTCCTAGGTATATTTAATCACCACCCTCTCCGATGACGGCGGTGATTGGAACACTCGTTCCCATACTCATTAGGAGCATATAGTAATAAACACCCTGTGTTTTCAAGTCAATTGACGACGTCGATAATCTACAATTTATTATTAGTGTCGTACGCTGTTTGCTATGAGTTCAATTTCATGGTATTTAAGTAAAACGCGTAAGCTAAAAATGATGCGAGTTCATGTAAACGTGTGCAACAAACAATTAAGCATTTACATCAATCAAGTATTAAAAATAATTATTTTGATAATAATTATGATCCCTTGTTCAATTTTTATTGGTTATACGTAAATTAAATACGTTAGCGCTATAAATTATTGCGTATAAGGCAATAAAACCGATAGCACGTTAATTTACCTACGCTTCACAAATACCTGGGGAGGGGGGGGGGGTGGGGGTATATATATTTTTGGGGGGTTTTGGGTAAAATTGTATTTTTTGGTTGATTATTTTTGTTATAGATTTAATACATATGCACGATTTTTAGATATTATAATAAAGATATATAAGAAAAATATTTAAAATAGTATTTGTAATTATTTTAATAATAAACCTTAAAATACTTTGTCTCTTTTGACAAAGACCAAGAATACAAGATCCTAAAAACCTCATGTGTTATTGACGTAACTAATTTCATTACTTTTTACCAAACTTTGCCTTATATACATGTATAATTGAGATATGAAAAACATACAAGTCTTACACTTAACTAGAAAAGCAAAAAAATCTCTCCTTTGGCTCTAACTAGCCAACCCACGGCTCACCCCTACTCATTTACCAAATCCATACAAACTTTTATACCTCATTTATACACTCTCATATAACATATCTAAGATACCTTAAAGTATTTTGAAGCCTTGGTTAATCATTTTAAGTGTATATATATACATATATGTGTGTATATATACATATATGTGTATGTATACATATATGTGTATGTATACATATAGTAATAGTATATAAATATTGTTCATATGATATAATGATATATATTATATGTGGGTGGGAGAGTGGTGGGTGGTGATATATATAAGTATATATATATATCGTTATATAAAGCCATATAGATATAAAATAAATATATATGATTAAGTATATGATTAAAATATATATATATAAATATAACTATATAATAGTGAATATATTTTATATTACTAACATAGGTAATGGTATATTATGTTATATATACATTATATAATTATATATACAATATACATATATACATATACATATAGCATATATACATATGACATATATATATATATAAATATAGTACAGTAATATGCTATACTAAATATGGAAATATATATATAAGTATAGGTAATATATGATATATGATATATTAACAATACACTTATATAATAATTGACACTATGTATATACTATAATAATATATATATATATAATATTATATAATATTATATATATAGCAACACATATATATATAACACCACACACACATATATATATAGTATATAATATAGATATATATAGTATATAGGATAAATAGAATATATATATACACATATATATACACATATATATACATATATATATAGGTATCATATAATATTATATAGTAATAATATATATATACATATAATATATATAGTATCGAATTATATAGTATATAGCATAATATATACATCACATCTATATATAGATACACAAATATGTAAAAATAACATATATAGTATAGCAATTATATTTAACATACATATATATATATAAAAAATACAACAAAAATATATACAATATATTAGTAATTGAAGTATACATATAAAAGAATAATCTATACAAGTGGATATATAGTATATAACATATAATATAAAACGGTATAATAGTATAGAAAAATAGATATATATTATAGTATATAGCATATATATATAGTATATATATAGAAAATATATATTATTATATACATATACATATAACAGTATAAAGTACGACACAATAAAATAGTAACATGAAATCACGATATACATAGATAAGATACATATACAATATATACATATTACAATTATATATATATAACATATATAGTCAGTATATAGTATATAACTATATACTAAACAATATATAGGAATTGGGGAGAAAATCGTAATATAAAGATATAAGTATATACATACATATATAAAACATACAAATATATCCATTACATATAAGATAGTATGACATATATACATATATAGATATATACACATATATTTATATATATAAACGGATATATATAGTATTATAATTGTAAGTATAGGTATATAGATATAGTTACATATATATAGATTTATATGGTGTGTGTATATATATAATATATAGAATATAATATAATATATTATATATGATGATATGTATATGTATAATAGTGTATGTATATGTATACATATATACTATATATTATACGTATATGTATAAGTGAAATATATGAGTTCGTGTGTGTTGTAGTAGGTGTTTGGGCGAAAAGGTGCGCGCGCGCTACAATAGCTACTTTATATTACATTGTATTGTTATTATTGCCAAGATAATTTACCTGCACTATTTACCGCATAAGCAATAGCTACTAACCCGAGCCCCAAAGAAAGCATGCCCGTATTTATAGACGATGATTTTTAGTGTCATATGGATGCGGAAGAACAAAAGAATTTTAAAAAAGAGCTTGAAAGGGAAGCGCGCATAGAAAGGATAAAAAAATTCACACCGAAGATCGTAAAGAAATGGCTACAATCAGAAGAACATATGAAGAATGACAAGATGAGAATCAAAAACAGGAGAAGAATGACGACGAATGCATGTAATATATTGACTAGGACAGCTTGGTCATGACATATTCTGGCAATTCATCGCCTAAATGGCATATTTAGAATTTCAATGTAATTTTAATTAAAATATTTACAAATCTTGGACTCGTAAGATTTGCTCTAGTATAAAAGGTTTCATTTACTTTAATTGTTTTAATTGTTTTAATGTTGATGTTGTTTTAATTGCTCTAGTACAATTTGCTCTAGTATATTTACATACTGGCAGGTTAAAAAAAATGCAATGTAAACACAAAGGAAAAAGATAAGGAGGAAGTATAAAATTGCACGCCGGTTGGTGTATCAGTTTAAAGGTCAAACATAACTTACATTAAAAATAGATGTTGGGAACTCTGGCAACCATTGAATCAAATTTAAACAAATACCTTATCATTACGGAAAGACTGCATTCTTTAAAATAGGTGAGTCCAAGTGTGATATGTGTAGGATTAATATCTATGTCACATAAAGAAGATTACACACTACTCCTAGAGAGAGAAATTAGTTGGGGACTTTCTAGAGAGAGAAAAAAAATAAGAGTGTGTGTTATTATAAATGAACCAACACCCTCTTCATGGTAGGAAATGGTATTTATACCTTACATAGGTTGGTCACCCTTGGACTATCCATGGGTTGACCCGGTTAACTTACAACTTAATTAATCGTTTACGCTACAAGCTAAGACCTAATATTCTAGCAGTGACCGATCCTTTTCTGGATTCCTAACAATCTCCCTCTAAGAGAGGTCACTCCAATTCACAATTAACTTAAACTTAGCTATCTATGAATGTCTTCTATCTTACTCGTAGTCTTGAATCTTTGTACTTTATATTGCATCATATGTAGTGTTCTTTGGTCATTAATCTTGAGCTTGTTCCAACATGCTTGATAAATTATGATCTTGAACTTCATGAGATCATCAATCTTGCATCATTACTTGAACATCTTTGTGATTCTTTGCCTTCTTGTGATCTTGTGTCTTTTGAACCAACATTGCTCATACTTTTCTTTATCTTGAAAGCTTCCTAATAATCTTCCTTGATATGCTTTATCTTGAACACTTTATGACTTCAAGGAAGACGTTGAGTATCAGAGTAGCGAAAGACTTTAGTAACATGTACTTGAACTTTCATCATGTCTTTATATTTGTTGATCGAGCATGAGCATGTGGTTATGAATCTGACTCAGCTAGAATAGGCATCACCATCATCGTATAAATATGCAATTAAGGGTTAGTAATAAGCACAGATATGGACGAACATGGCTTTGTCATTCGTCAAATGTAGGTAGCGTTAACCTTAGGTTTTTTGAGGACCGACCTGTGATCAGGTAGATTCAATTTAGAAGAATCTACTTGACAGGATTTCCAGCTTAAAGTATTGGATCTTCTAACGCGAATGCATCAGATTCACCATACTTGCTTGTTCTCATTACCAGAACGTCTCAAAGTAGACAACACGATAATAATGAATCAATCATTTACTATCTTACCGATTGAGTCGTTAATTCATAAACTGGACCAAATCGATATCCAGTTAACACAAGTTTGATCTATATAGGATCGCGCAAGTCACCTACCGCAGTGCTGTTTGATGTTAACACTGGAAGGATTTCCATTCGTCACTGTGAAATGCTAAAGAGCACCACTCTGAATTTTTGGCAAGATCACAAGGATAATGCGTAGGACTCTAAGATATCACTTGTGTTCTTTGAGTGTGAACAACAAGTGTATTATTGAATTGTGTCCTAATGAGATTTCTGATGATCTATTTTGGCTTTAGACTCGATAAGTTTGTTTTGGTTTTAGTGGTCGGAGGCTAGAGCGGATTTCCACCTTTTCAATACCAACTACCTCGGAGTGAGAAAGTCGATAGAAATGTGTTTAATCTCCGTGAGAAATGAAACAAACTTCTTTTGAGAGAAGCCTGAGTAGCTGGGAGGGTTTTGCATTGCATCACTAGGTCTATGATGACTATCTTCAATACTAGCAATCAACTGTGAGATTCTGATAGCATATGTATTGACCCGGTTTCTGCCTAAAGTGTATGGAGGGCTTCTTTATTTAC
>BQNB010089331.1:0-21855 GCA_026074375.1 Tanacetum coccineum
CATAACACGATTCAATCAAGAAACTAGAAAAGAGAAGATTGTTTAGAGAGAGAAAGAGGAGAGAGAATTGAGAGAGAAAAGAGAAAAGATTTTTGATAGAAATGAGATTTATGAGAATAGATAGATTCAAAAGGAAAATATCTATATATATATCCCTACGCATTTAATGTGACGCGCGGGATATTTAACTAGGACTCGGGCTTGGGTTTTGCTTGGGATTAAACCCGAAACATATACAATATTAGATTAACTATCGAGCCCGATTCCCGATATTATTCTATTACAACATTAACTAATTAAAGACCGAAGCTCCATCGTAGAGTGACCGAGCTTCCTTGTTCGACTCAATAAATTGAGGCTAACAGTGTACTAACTTACAAAAACAGGTTCTTGATTTGGAGAAGGCAAAGGATGCTCAAGCAAAGGAGATTGCTGATTTAAAGAAGAGGGTACAGAAGTTAGAAAGGAAAAAGAAATCAAGACCTACATGATTAAAAAGACTAAGGAAATTTGGTATGTCTAGAAGAGTTGAATCCTCTAAGGATAAAGATAGTTTAGGTGATCATGAAGATGCATCTAAACAGGGGAGGAGTATTAAAGATATTGATAAGGATGCTGATGTTTCATTAGTTGATGATACCCAGGGGAGGCCAGATGATGCAAAAATGTTTGATACAAATGAACTTCATGGTGATGAGGTAGTTGTGGATATGCTAGTTGGTAAGAAACAAGAGCAGAGTGCAAAAGAAAGAGAGTTAAATACTAGTGTTAAAGATAATGCTGCTCCTACAACTATTAAAGAAATAACTTTGGCTCAGACACTTATTCAAATCAAAGCAGATAAACCTAAAGTTGTTACTACTGCTGCTACAACAACAACTACAAGACCCAAGGCTAGAGGGGTTGTAGTTCAGGAGCCAAGTGAATTCAGAACTCCACAAGAATTACAACCTTCAATGATTAAAGACAAATGCAAAGCAATCATGATTGAGCCTCATGTTCCTCTGAAAAAAAGATCAAGTTGCTCTTGATGAAGATTTGGCAAGAAATCTTCAAGCTTAGTTAGAGGCTGAACTCATAGAAGAAGAAAGGCTTGCAAGGAAAAAGGAAGAAGAAGCCAACATAGCTTTAATTAAGTCATGGGATAATATACAATCTATAATGGAGGCAGATTTTGAGAGAAGAACAAGGAGAGATAACTATTAAAGAAAGATCAAGACTGTTTGTAGAGCTTATGAATAAAAAAAGAAACACTTTGCAATGCTTAGAGCTGAAGAGAAAAGAAGAAAGCCACCAACTAAAGCTCAAAAACGGAATCTAATATCTACCTATCTAAAAAACATGGGTGTATACAAACATAATTAGTTAAAGAGCAAGAGCTATGAAGAGATCCAGAAGCTGTTTGATAATGAAATGAAGAGAGTAAATACTTTTATTCCTATGGATTCTGAGGTAGTAAAAAGCAAAAAGGGAACAGAAGAGAGTTCTAAAGGAACAGAGGATGAACTGAAATCTGATAAGTCAAAGAAAGCAGAAAGTAGTAAGGAGAAAGCTAAAGGCAGTAGAAAGAAGATACTTGGTAAGAAAAGAGCAGGGAAAGAGCAACAACAAGAATCTTCAAAGAGACAAAGAATGGAGGATGATAAAGAGACAGATGAGCATGAAGAAGTTGAAGTAGATGATGAAGCTGAGTTGAAAAAGCATTTGGTGATAGTAAAAGATGATGATATAGCAATTGATGCTATACCACTTGCTACCAAACCACCAGTGATTGTTGAATACAAGCTTCTTAAAGAAGGAATAATGGTACATTATCAATTGATAAGAGCAGATGGAAGTTCTAAGAGATATTCTTCAATGATTAGGATGCTTCAGGGTATTGATAGAGAAGACTTGGAGACTCTTTGGAAATTGGTCAAAACAAAGCATGGTGATACAAGGCCTGAAGATGAACATGAAAGAGTGTTGTGGGGGTGATTTAAAAGTCATGTTTGAACCAAACATAAAGAGTGATGTATGAAGAAGATTTACAAAGAAGATGTGCAACTTACATATCCTTGGTGGAATTGCATGGATTAAGGGGAAGTATGTTTCATTCATATATATTAACTTCAGGGGAAGTTTGTGCTTATTTGGTTTTGTCATTATCAACTAGGGGAAGATTGTTGGGAAATATATTTTGAGTTGATAAGACAAAACAATGAATGAAAAGGAAACAAGAGGGACTTAAATGACAATTATGGAATTCTACAAGCTGGTGGAGGATATTCTACAAAAGATAAAAGATTCCAAAAGATATGATTCTTGAAGATAAAGATGAAGTTTATTAAAGAATTAAAAGATTTAGTTTCCTTATACAATTATGTTTTCCCTTGTAAATCTAGATGGACTCTACTATATAAAGAGATCCCTAGATATAGTTTTCTATGTGTAAAAGATGTAAACACCAGAAAAGTGTATGTGTGTCTAGGCGTCAAGTCCTCTTAGTGGACGCCTAGGGTTTGGTTGGTTTTGCCTCAAGGATCTTTGATTCCTTGTTATAGTTTAGATAAAACGTTCTATGATTGATCATGTAGAATTGGGGCTTGTAGTAGTCATTGTATAAAGATGATGATGAAACCTTGTTAGGCAATAAAAAAGTATGTTCTTAATGTTTATTCCGCTGTGCATTCTATTGTTCTTTGTTATTGTTCATCCTAGATTATAGATCTAAACAATCTGAGCTTACAATGATCTTTTGGTTTGAACATTTTCAATCATGGGTGTGTCGACAGAATCAGTCGTATGCAAACCATATTTTTTAACAATTTCAGAAGCATATTTAGATTGGTTTATGAAGATGCCTCTGGGACTTTGAGATATTTGTAATCCTAAAAAGAATGACATTTGCCCCATCATTG
Source organism: Tanacetum coccineum (assembly GCA_026074375.1). NCBI lineage: Eukaryota > Viridiplantae > Streptophyta > Magnoliopsida > Asterales > Asteraceae > Tanacetum > Tanacetum coccineum. The sequence continues at coordinate 2,901 of BQNB010089331.1, forward strand.
ACATCTTGAACTTATTGGTCATCTGATTAGCAAACTCATCACACATGGCAGTATTAGTTGATGCAAATATTATATCATCAACATAAATTTGTACCAGTAATATGTCATTTCCAGCATGCCGTGTGAAGAGTGTTGGATCAACTGCACCTTTGGAGAATTGTTGAGAGATAAGGAAGCTTGACAGCATATCATACCATGCACGTGGTGCTTGTTTTAGACCGTAAAGAGCCTTTTTGAGCTTGTACACATGCGATGGGTTGTCCTGATCAACAAATCCTTCTGGTTGAGAAACGTAGACCTCTTCTTTGAGCTCGCCATTCAAGAAAGCCGTTTTGACGTCCATTTGGTAGATTGTCATATTCTTGTGAGTAGCATTTGCTACGAAGATAAGAATGGCCTCTATTCTAGCAACCGGTGTAAATGATTCCTCGAAATCGATACCCTCTTCATGTCTGAATCCTTGAGCAACTAGTCAAGCCTTATTCTTTAGTACCCCACTAGATTCATCTATTTTGACCTTATTAATCCATTTGAGTTTGATCAAGAACACATTATCTGGACACGGCACTAATTCCTAAACTTCAAGTCTTTCAAATTCATGAATTTTTTCTTGTATTGCATCGATCCATGACAGTTTAGTCATTGCTTGTTTGAAGTTCTTGGGTCTACTGAAGTAAGGAATGCATCAAAATAACACCATATGGCATCCGTTTTAAGTTGCTTCCTTGTAGATACTGAGCAAGAAGGATCACCAATCACGTTTACTATAGGATGATCCTTAGTCCATCTACCAAGGTGTTCTAATAGAGTGTGGAGTTGTCTCACATTAGATGATGATCCTTGAGAAGTTGAGTCTTCATGAGGAGATTCATTAAGTGGAGCATCATGAAATGTTAGTGTTTTTGGTGATTCTTCAAAACCTTGAGAAATGATTAGAGAATGTTCATGTTCTTGTGACGAGGGAATACTTGTTGATGGAGCATCCTGGTCGATGGAAGTTGATACTGGAGAATCAGCTAATACTTTAGCTCTTAGAGCAGCAGCTTCTGGAACTGGAGAAACAGCAATTGGTGGAGGGTTAAAGTATTCAACGAACATTGGTTGAAACAACCGATCCCAATCATCTCTTTTTGGTGGCATCTAATTGGTGGAATACAAGGTTGTTGAGAAATAGGGTTTGATACGAGTCTTGTATTGGGTGTAGCGGGAGTCATTCCTTGAAGCCTGGGTCCTGAACTGAATTGTTCAGAAGCCATTGCTAATAGCTCATCGAATGTTACATGGATTGTTTCGGTAATTATCCGGATCCTTCTGTTGTAAATTCTAAACACTTTCTTTGCATGCGCGTAACCAACAAAAATCTCTATGTCTGCTTTTGCATCAAATTTACCCAGATCCTCATGGTCATTGGTAGGATAACAAAGTGAACCAAAGACATGAAAGAATGATAAGTCCGGTTTCTTGTCTTGCATAAGCTCGTATGGAGTTTTGTTGTATCGGAGGCGTATCAAAGAACGGTTTTGGGTATAACAAGCTGTATTGATAGCTTCGACCCAGAGAAATAATGGAGCTTTAGAAAATATTAGCATTGTTCTAGCAGCTTCAACAAGAGTCTGATTTCGCCTTGCGACAACACCGTTTTGCTGAGGAGTGCGAGCTACAGAGGTTTGTTGCGAGATGCCAACATTTTCATACCATTCACGAAGTCTCTGATTGACAAATTCGGTTCCATTATTTGTTCGAACATTCCGGACTGTGGCTTTCAAACGAACTTGAATATTTTTGATGCATTTGATGATGGCCGCAGGAGCTTCATCTTTTGTCTTCAAAAATCTAACCCAGGTAAATCTTGAGTAATCATCGACTATCACTAAGATATACCTTTTCCCGTTAATACTAGCCACACGCATCGGGCCACACAAATCCATATGCAAAAGATATAGTTTCTCTTGGTTAGTGTCTTCAGCTTTGGGTTGATGAGAGGTTTTCTTGCTTTTCCCTAATGCACATGCTGAACACAAATGATCTTTCTAAAATTTAAGCCTAGGAATTCCTCTTGCAAGACCGTCTTTAGCTAGCTTATTCAAAGTACCGAAGTTAAGATGAGATAACCGACGGTGCCATAACTAGCTCTTAGTCTTTGACGCTTTAGATAGAAGACAGATCAAAGATGATTTAAGCATGCCATCAAGAGAAATTATGTACAAATTTGTGTCACAGGACCCTGAAAGTAGATCAACACCTTCTAAATTGTAAATAAAGCAAGTGTTTTTCCAAAATGCAACTTCAAGATCCGCATCACAAAATTAGCCAACAGAAAACAAGTTATGACCAAGTCCCTCAACGTAGTAAACCCTTGAGATAATAACGTTTCCTAGATGATAGTCACCATACCCCATAATCCTTGCAATCTGGTCGTTCCCGAATCTAACAGTACCCAGAAATTTACTGACAAAGTTCATAAGCTGAGAGCGATTCCCTGTCATGTGTTTTGAACATCCGGAGTCCAGATACCATAGTACAATCTGGACAACCTGTCATGACAAGAGAAGAAGACGACGGAATATCTGTAGCATTGGATCCCTAAGTTTGATTAGGTTCCGAGTGGTTAGCATTCGTAGATTCTACAATCTTAGCTTTTTTACTCTAACCTATGTTTTTAACATGTTTTGGTTTCCTGCTATAGACTTTTAACTCTGGATTTTGTAAATCATCTGAGTGGGAAGTGGTTTGCTTAGGAGGCACTACGTTAGTTGAGGTAAACCTAGTTAAAGGGTACGAGTTACCAACTATAGTGAAAGTTCTGCCTGTTGGTTTCCACTTAAATCCTACTTCAGTGAATACATGACTCGTAGGTTTCCAAATATTTTGCTTTTTATGTTTCTTAGCAGATTTAGCACGGTTATTCCCATTTTGCGCAAGATCAAGAAGACATTTATCATGAACACCGTCAAACATGGATTTATTACAAGTAGCACAGAGAATATCAGAATTCGCATTTGACAGAGACTGCTTAACAGCAACATCACAAACAGGTTTAACAACACGATTCATTTTATTAACTTTCCTAGGTTGAGATTCTACTTTATTCTTCTTGTTCCTACTTAGTGTTTGCGAGATCCTATCATTCTTTTTATTGCCTGGAGGCTTTGATCCATAAATACTAGTAGAACACTTCACTCATGTAGAAGACAACACAGGTGTGTTAGAATCTGAAGTATTAGAAGACTCTACCTGTTTAATGTTGCTTGAGGATGTGAGAGGTTCAGCAAGCCTAACTTTCTTGACATTGTTCATGGGTGTGACAGCAACCTTCTTAGTACTAGGTGTTATCGCATTAGGGCACGTATCTTGAACATATACAAGCAACTCCTGAATTCTTGTGACATACTTACAAGCAAGGTCTAAATTGCCATTTAAAGGTTGTTTCGCCTTAACTTGTTCGACTATTTCTCGAAGAATATTAGCTTGTTCTTGAGTGTTCCTAAAATAGTTTATGTGAACTTCCTTATTTTGCAATAACCTAGGAGGCAACGGTACTAAATCAAGCTTGAACATTCCTGGACCAATAGTGGTGGCAGAAGGTATATGTACAACATTTTCAACAATTTCTTTCCCTTTTGATTTTCGTAAATCGTTTTTCAATGATGTTATCACAAAAACCTTATCTTGAATTTGAGCTTTTAAATCCTCATTTTCCACAGATTTTAAGTTCAGTTTGTTAATTAAAGAGTCACACTGTTCTTTATGACGAACACGTGTCTGTTTGATTGAGTCAAACTGATCTTTAAAAACCTGTTTCACATGATTAATTTCATTCTAAAGTTGCTCGTTTTCTGAAAGTAATTATGCCACACTATTCTCCAATTCCTCATTTATGGGCTCAAGATCACATTTATCATGATGAACATTCTTTTCCTTAGTATTCTTTTTCAAGGATTTGATGGTATCCTTCAACTTAGAAATTGTCGTGTCTTTGTCTTGTAGCCGAGCTTTCAAATCATTGATTTCAAAATATTCTTGAATTTCAATAGCATTTTGATTAATGCAAGATTCATCGTTTTGAAAAACTTCTTGCTTTAATTGCATTGACACTTCGAGAGAAATACAATGTTTTTCAAGTTGTGAGTGATTTTTCAAAAGATCATTATATGCTTGTTTTGATTTGGAAAGCTCAGCATCAAGATTCATACACTTTTCACACAATTCACACTTTTGCATATTCACATTCACAGAATCATTATTCAATGACATAGAATTCATCACAGTTATCAGAACATCTTGAGACATGATTTTTTGTAAGAGTCGATCATTTTCCAAAATAATTTCTTTCATAGCAATTTCCAAACATTTTTTATCAACTGAAAGCTGTTGAACAGACGCTTCCATTTGATCAAAAACTATTTGTACTTCCGTTATTTCATTTAGAAGATCTTTATTAAACACATTGAAGATGTCTTTTAAAGATTTTAGAAATGGAATAATTTCATTGTTAAAAACAGCTTTTGTATGTTCAAACCCCTATTCACCTTCTTCAAGAGCACTTGGTGTTGTCCTCTTCTTTACCACAAAGTCAAACTGGGTGAGGTAGAATTTAAGCTTTTTAAGGCTTGCATTCACCAAACTCACCTTAGGTAGTTCAATGGGAACATCCACTATAACAAGTGGTGAGTAAGAAGGTTCAATGGTAGGATTGAACGTATGAAACCAAAATGCTTGTTCAACTGATAATTCTTGTTGTGGAGAAAAACGTGTTTCAAAATCTTCAATTAGCTATGTTTAATTTTCATAATCAATAGTTTATAGAAATTTTCTATGCAATAACTTCAGGATCCTTTGCCATTTCAAATTTTTTTGATCGACTCTCTTCTTTCCAAAATCATTTTATCTTCCATCATCAATCACAAGCATATCAACATGTGTTTCAGATATAACAGCACCATCATACAAGTTGAGTTTATTTTCCGCTGAACTTTCCTAAGTTAAAACGATTTTGATAACCTAGAGCTTGTTTTGTGAGTATTATCATAAAACGCTTGCGGCTTAGTGAACATGGTGCACTGCTGATCAGATTGACCCTATCTTTAATAAACAATATATCAAGATTCCTTAATCTTCTTTTCCCAAATCAATTTCATTATCCATATACTTATTTTCTTTTTCTTTGGATTCATTTTTGAAAACTATAAAAGTTTTGAATAAAGATTATTTTTCTTTGATTTGTTTAGAAAGATTTTGCTCAAGTGAGTTAATTTGTTCTTTGAGTGCAAGTTTCTCCCTAATCATATCATCCATTTGAGAATCAATCATTTTTTCACGACTGCTTAAATCAATATTAAGACGTTGTTCAAAAGTTATGACCCCTTGCTTTATATCTCTCTAGCTCGCGTTATTGATTCATTTAATTCTGTTCCTTATTAGCCTTTTCCCAATTATTAACATGATTAATCATTTGTTCTGACATTTGTTCAATCACAGATAAAATCATTGAATCTTGTTGTGCCTGCAAATTAGTATCTTGAATAGTTGCCTATTGTGTTTCTTGCAAATATTGATAATATGGAATGATATTGCTATCACTAGATATCTCGTTATCTATAAAATCCATAACTATTAATTGTTCAAAATCCTGCAATGCATGCACACTTTGATTATCCATATCATTTAGATAGGTTTCAGAATTTGGTACCTCTGAGATAACGTTAGAACCATAGTTGGAAATATTGGCCATAAGAATCGCTTGTGCAGTCGAGAGATCATCACAGTCTGAATCATAAGTGTTGCGATCCTTAGTCTGGAAAGCAGCATTGTGAGGAATGATTGTCTGAGCTTGATCTGTTGGAATTCCTAGATCCGCAAGAAATGCGAGTTACTCCTCATCCAATATTTGTCCAGCTTCCTGAGCTTCTGCTAACATTGCTTTCTCCTTATACCATGAAGCATTCCTTGGTCGCTTTGGCTGAGTGTATTGACTAGCCATATGTCCTTCACCTTGGCAGTTGTAGCATTTAACAACCTGCTGTCCAAGTTGTATGTATTTCCATTGAACTAGTAGCATTGCCCTTATATGTTGTACCTGAATAATTTTGCCCTTGTCTCCCTTGAACTTGTTGCACGGTAACCTGACCATCTTGAATAGTGGCTTGGTTTCTTGGATTAAAGGAAGTTCTGAGCTGATTATTGGTAGAAGGAAACCCTGAAGAAGCTATAGCCGTTAGAAAAGCCATTGCTTTATTAAGGCAAGAAATTGGATCATCTCCAGGAGAAAACATAGAACACTAAAACCTAGTCTACAATGGAGACTCAGTCATAAGTTGTTGTAGGAGCTTGAGGTGTTTGATAAGGCAACCTGTTGAATTACTAGTGGAACAGATAGGTTTTATGATTAAATAAGACTGATATGTATGTGATGGTGGAATGGATGAATGATTGAATTGAGTTTGTGATGGATAATGAGATGAGTAATGTTGATTGGGTTGAATTGATGCATGATGTGATGGTGAAAACTGTTGTTAAAGTTGAGGATTGTTATAAGAAGATTGATAAGTGTTGAAGTGAGGTGGTGCCATCTGCTGATTTACAACGAATGCAAGTGGATCTTGATTGTGTTCACGCATAATACGGACTTCATTTGAATGGAGTTCGTGTTGTTCAAGATATGCATGAAGTTGATCAAAGTTGGAGGTATGCAAATCTTTAACAAGCTTGACATCAGTCACAAACTTACTCCATTCAGGTGGAAGACTGTTTAAGAACTTGGTATTAACTTGAAATTGCTCCATTTTCATATTATAGATGTTCATATCATTAATCAACTGAGTAAATCACAAGTAATATGTATGAAGTGATTCCCCCTTGATATGAGTAAACTTATCAAATGCATCATACAACTTACACTCTCTTTCATGCTTTGTTAAAGAGGTGCCTTGCATTAGTAACTGAACTCCTCTCCTATAAATCTTAGCACTCTGTGATGATTACACAAAGTAATAGATACCAGCAGGAAGACCTTGAAGAATGATATTGGTAGCTTTCATATCACAATCAGCTTGAATTTTCTCAACAGCAGATAATTCAACATATTTCTTCATTCTGATCACTCCATTGTCTTCAACTGTACGCCAAATGAGAGGACCATTTTCAACTGATTCAAGTATCATTCTTACGTGTTCTCTATTTTGCATGTATAATTCCATTCTACTCTTCACAATCATATAGGTATTTGTCCCAAAATAGGTGGAAGGGGAAAAAAAATTAACAACACCAGAGAAGTAATCATTACTCAACAAGAGTATTCTTTTGTCCAAGTGAAATCATTGGATCCCTTTCAATGTGATAAGATTAAAATGATCATACAGTGATTGGAGGTTGTTATAACACCATGTGTTTTCAAGTCATTGACGACATCGATAAACCCACAATGTTACCTTTTTGTATTGTACGTGTTACATTAAAATCATAAACGTTAAGTTAAATCGCGTACGTCGAATATTAGCGTTCAATGTAAACGGGCATCAAACAATTAAATGTTTACATCAAGCAAGGGTTAAGTAATTATTTTGAGAATAATTATTAACTTTGTTCATTTTATTTTTATCGGATACGTAAAGTGTATACGTTTCGCGATAAATTGCGTTTAGGCACTCCCGGAACCACCAAAACTTTTCTACGCTTCAACAAATACCCACTTTTATACCCAATACATAAAAAATTACTCAACAACATCACATATGTCTTATATTAGCCGAATTTATGGCAATTGGTACAAAGAAATAAGAAAAAATTCAACTTGGTCAATGTACATCTCTTGCATTTAAAACCTAGCCTTACTTTGTTTCGTTGACTCATGACACAAAAACAAGAACCCTTAAAACCCTCATCTTGTATTTGAATACTATTTCAATCTTTTTGACCATCTATATCTTATATACATGCATTACTAGAAAGAGATAACACATATACATAAACACTTAGCCAAAATTCAACAAAAACTCTTCCTTGGTGCTCCATATAGCTCACGGCACAAGCACCCCTTTATAACAAACCCATACTAAATTTTATACAACCTATACACATCCATCCTAAGATGTTCTAAGGTGTTTCCAACCATTGAATCACCATTTACAAGTAATAATCAAGAAAAGGAAGCTAGGGATTTTATTGAAGAAAACAAGGGTTTTCTTAAGTGCAAGCTTGGATTTTAGGTCTAAACAAAGGGTTTAGCATTTGTTTATCATCATCTTCACGCATCCTAAGGTCTACTGGAACTCTATTATATTCTTTAAACTTTCATGATATGCATTGTTCTATCTATTTTAGTTGAATCACTATTTAAGTTTTTATTCATAAAAATGAAGTTTGCACTTGTAATGGTCATTTTGTATACTTATATGCATGTGGTGTTATTACTTATATCATACTAAAAAGGATGAGAAAATATTGTATCAAGTCATTTTGGTGTAAAAATGATTATGGGTTAATTAGGGTTTTTATGATTTCTTAATATGTTTTAAGTTAAAGAAATATAATATTGACAAGTTAATATTGATTATGGACTTATGATAATATTATATGATCACTAAAATAAGGATATAATAGAAGTATACATATTGTACACACTTGGTTAATGTATAAAGGTTCAAGTATGAAGTTGAAGTAAAAAGACACTTAAGTAAAGTTATGTTTTCATAAGATGTGATGACTTGTACATTTTGATAACTTGGACATATGAGGATTATTATGGACAAATGGACTCTAATATATGTATGATATATAACATATATGATATATAAGACATGTGGTGAATTACAAAATTGAAGAGTATGAAAACAAAGGTTGAAAATGGACTTATCAAACAAACACCAACATTCTGTCCAAATTCGTGTATAAGACATACTCATTTTATGTTTTTATAAGATAATACATTTCACGACGATTCCGAAAAGGTAAGAAACTTGTTAAACGGATTAATAACAAAAGTTTACGTTAAAAACGAGTTTATTCGTAATTAAACGAGTTTTATAAAATAAATATTTTTCTAAAATTTATATCAAACAGCAATTTTGATTATTTTTAACAAATAAATACTATTTTTAGGATTCCAAATGATAAAATCGTAATTTTCAATTAATATCGAACGAGTTATGAATTTCGCAAGTTTACGACAAATAATACTTTTATAAAACTATTTTTATAAAAGTTACTGTTCATGACAGAAAGTTATATTTTTGTAAACCTCATAAAATTATAGAACTTTCAATTACGAGATCGTGCTCGAAAGAATCGCTAAAAACGGAGCTATAACGAATAAAATACGACATTTACGGGTTTTACGACAACAAATACGATTTAAATAAAACTTACGTCTGATGTGAATAGTAAAAGTTACTGTTCACCAGGGGGTCAAAATATGGAAAATGTCCAAAATTATGATAACTCGTCATAATACGAAAAGATTGGCAAAAGAAAACGCAAGAAACGGATTAGAAACTTAAAATTATGACCGATTTTACCATAATATATTATAACATTTTAATTTTATAAACATGTTTTCACTTAAACATTTAGATGGTGATTAGCTATATAGACTTATGCATGGTGGAAGTACTTAATGTGATTTAGGTTGCATTTGATCAATTCGCATGGCGCGTTAATTGTGATATACTTGGCATTACTCACTCAAGGTGAGTTCATAGCCCCACGTTTTTAACTGCTTTTTGTTTTACCAAATTTTTTGGGTTGGAAAAACTATGCAATGCTTTACAATCGGACATAATAGATTTAAGTTTCATGTTATGATTACGTAGTTTGCCCTAAGTAGCGATAACCCATAACCTGAAGCCAATTATCATGACTGTCATCACTGACTGTGAGCGCGAATGTTATGAATAGATCTATTGGTTTTGACAACCACCGTTCGGGGTGAATAGCTATCGACTGGACAAACAACTATACCATTCGGATATAGGAGTTAGCGGTTAGAAACATCACCACGGGCAATGTAAGGCATTAATTTGGTAATCATACACGCAAGTCTTTAGTGTCATAGCTTAGAAGCAACGTAATTACAATTAAAGATGTGTGCACTGTTTGCATTATCATACACTTAGGATTTTTTCTAGGGGATCAATAAGCACAAGGTGTAAGTATACATTGTTGTTTTGATTTTGTATAATGCATTAAATATTAATGTCTCGATTCATTTTGTTATCTGTTATGGGCTGAAAATCTTTGTATTTTTGATCAGTGAACAAGTTAAGCTTTGGGCTTATAAAACAATTACTTTGTATAAATCCCAATGTATCATTTTCAACGACTTATTGTCGTTCTATATATATCTTGTGTTATTGATCTGAGAAGTAACACGCCCCGGACCCTTATTCCGCTGCGACCTAATTTGGGGGTGTTACAGATTGGTATCAAGAGCCAAGGTTATAGAGAACCAGGTCAAATGTTTTTTTGCTGGACTATAACCGTATTTCAAACAACGAAATCATACAACAGGGTTTGTACCGAATATACATATGTGCATACAATCATGCATACACTACTTGTTGCATAGTTATTTACTAGATGCAATTCATTAATTGATATACATGTTATGAATAAATGTATATGCTATTAGAGTCTTATATAATATTACTCAATATAAAATTTATTTCTATGGTCACATAAGTCATGTCAGCCTGAATCCGGTTACCTATACTTCTGTTCACTCTGAGGCACGACCTTTGGAGTATTCATTGAGGAACTTACGAGGATGGACTTCCCGATAGTTTGTGGAGCAGCACCACGTTCTCTAGAGTATGTACCTTGAGACCATGTACACAGTGTACATTCTAGCCTGAGCATCCTGAGGATTTAGTGCCACTGAGGATAGGCACCTAACCTCCATTACCACCACCTTTTAGCTTTCACGTAGCCCGACCCCCATACTAGAGCAGCCATTAGGCCAGATGAGAGCACCGCACCATCCACCTATCATTCACTACTCCATCAGGGACCAACCACCAAAGTTACCTATACCACTACCTGCCACCATTTACTTGCGCAGAGCTGATATTACTACAAGGCTGACACCAGCTCAAAAGAGACTATTACTTACTCACCAACCTGGGTGTGAATTAGGGAGAGTTCTCCTACTGTTGCTGCGAGACAACCAGGACCCACTTAGAGAACCAGACTCCGAGATACTGAGAGAGAATGACGACCGCCTTAGAGTTGGTCAACAGGAGGGTCACTTACCAGGTAGATGTTTGCACTAGAGAGAGTTCAGAGTTTTGCATACGACATCACGATGCCCAGAAGGATCGTGCAGCTGTAAGAGCTGAGATTGAGGTATTGAGGAGAGAGAGACTTGCTTACGGCAAGATATTATGGAGACTCGTCAGGCCTGGCTAGGTCTGAAGCTCACTGCCGAGCATTAGAGAGCAGAGTTACAGTAATAGTAGACTGAGGTGCATCGCCATGAGTAGCAGCGTCAGGCTGTAGATGATTTGGCTGTTCAGCATATCATGCGTACCCAGGCCCTGGAGGCTGGAGCACGCGTTGACACATTGGAGGACACTGGTAGCAGTTCCTAGACTTTGGTTATGATTGTAGCTACTATGCAGTCTGATAGTATTTATGGGTTTACCCCAGCTACGCAGGCGGTAAATAAGATCTTTTTTGTTTTGGTTAGCTATCCGATAGATCTTTTATTTCTGATTAGCTATCCTGTATAGCCTACTAAGTATTACGGGTAACTCCGCTAGTCGGGCCTATGTCCAATTTTCATTTGTAACCTAGCGATAGGGAATCATTGTGTACCAAACAGATCATGTATATTTCCAGATTATATATGGAATGGATGTATTATGTCATGTCTATAATCGAATTTGTGGTGAATGAATGTCGATTTGGTTATATCATTGTTGATTACAATTCAATTGTACATTTCACTGTGGTGAGTGATTTCACTTTATTTATCATGGATATGTCATGTCATGGTTATGATTTTATGAAATCTAACGGGTATTTGTATTTCTTGATGAATTCTGAAAATGGCACCAAACGAGCCACGATGTCAACACTGGATCACAGCAACACCGAGCCCCAACAGCAAACACACCACTGTGTCACTAATGCTCAACTCCAAGCTATGATAGACCAAGGTGTCAGTGCCGTTTTGGCCGCACGTGACGCAACCAGGAATGGCATTGACAGCCATACTTCGGGAACGGGTGTCAGGGGATCTGAACGCGTTGCTCGAGAGTGCACTTACCAGGATTTCATGAAGTGCAAACCTCTGTATTTCAAGGGCACTGAAGGAGTGGTTGAGTTAACCCAATGGTTTTTGAAAGAATGGAGACTGTTTTCCGCATAAGCAACTGCTCAGTGGAAACCAGGTCAAATTTTCTACTTGTACTCTTTTAGCAAGTGCTCTAACATGGTGGAATTCCCATGTTATGACTGTTACTCATGATGTTGCATATTCAATGACTTGGGTCGATCTAAGGAAGAAGATGACTGACAAATATTGTCCACGAAACGAAATTTGAAGAAGCTTGAGGCTGAATTGTGGAACTTGAAAGTGATAGGTACTGATGTGGTCAAGTACAACCAACGTTTTCAAGAACTAGCACTTCTGTGTGTTAGAATGTTCCCTGAGGAGTCAGACAAAATTGAAAGGTATGTCGGAGGATTGCCCGACATGATCCATGGAAACATCGTAGCTTCAAAGCCAAAGAGCCCCCAATGCAAAATAGGCTAATTAATGGCCACTGAACTGATGGACAAGAGAGTCAGTACCATGGCGGAAAGACAAGATGAAAACAAGAGGAAGTTTGAAAACACTTCCCGAAACAATCAGAATCAACAACAACAACAAAATAAGAGGCAGAACACAGGCCAGGCCTACACTGCAGGCAATAGTGACAGGAAATCATACGCCGGGTCTAAACCTCTGTGTTCCAAGTGTAATTACAATCATGAAGGTCCTTGTCTACCTAAGTGCAGTAACTGCAAGAGGGTTGGCCATCTGGCCAAGGATTGTAGAAGCCGGCCTGCAAATGCTAACAACAACAACCGCAACAACAATAATAACATAAGGGAAAAGGTTATTCTATGAGTGCGAGCTCAAGGACATTTTTAAGATATGAAAACCTGCCCAAAACTTAGAAACAATGACCGTGTTAATCAAGCCTGGGAATGACAGAGCTCCAACGAAGGAGTCTGTGGATGGAATGCGGGGGCAAATCCAGACAACGTTGTTTGTGGGGTAACGTTCCTCTAAAAAACCGCTATGCTTATATTCTTGTATGATACGGTTGCCGATCGAAAGTATAGTGTCTACTGCATTTAGCTCCCAAATCGACATCACGCCATCTACCCTAGATCACTATTATGATGTCGAACTAGCTGACGGGAGGATAATTGGGTTAAACACTCTACTTAGGTTGCACATTAAACTTCCTAAACCACCAATTCAACTAAACTTAATGCCTGTAGAACTTGTAGTTAGTGATGCTAATAATCAGTATTTGATTGGTTGGCGAAATACCAAGCGGATCATAGTTGTGTGCCGAAAGATTGTATTGCAATCCTGGAAAAATAAAACTTGATCATACACGGTGATGGAATACCCAGGTGGAAATATGACATGAATTAAACATCATTTCCATGCACTAAAACTCGCAGAAGTACATGGAAAAAAGGTTACCTATCTTTCTGGCACATGTTACAACAAAAGATATTTAGACAAGTCCGTGAGGAAGAACACTTGAGAATGAAACCAATAGTTCAAAACTTTCCTGAAGTAATTCCTAAAGAGCTTAGCTGTGTCTTCCAGTGACTCGACAATTGAAGTTTCAAATTGATTTTGGTACCTGGTGCTGACACCTGTGGCACGGCACCTTATCTAATAGGCGCCTTCACGAAATGAAAGAATTATATGTAGCATCAGAAAGAGCTATCTGACAAAGGCTTTAAAAGACCCAATTCTCACCCCTGGGAGCTCTGGTCAATGTATTGTAAGAAGAAGACGGATCATTTCGGGATGTGCATTGATTTACCGTGGTAAATAATAAACAACGGTAAAGAACCGTTTATCCGCTCCTAAAATTGATGATTTATTTTATCAGCACCAAGGGTCGAGTGTTTTACTCGAAAATCGACCTAAGGTCAGGTTAATCACCAAATAAGGGTTCTAAGAAGAAGACACTTTCGAAAGAACTGCCTCAAAACTCGTTATGGCCATTACGAATTTCAAGTTATGCCGTTTGGTTTGACAAACGCACCTGCCGTATTCATGGACCTTATGAACCGGGTATGCAAACCATATTGGATAAATTCATAATCGTCTTTATTGACGATATTCTAATATATTCGAAGAACAAGGAAGAACATGAAAAACACCTTAACAAATCTTAAATTGCCTAATAAAAAATAAAAAACATAAAGAAGGAGGATTTGTATGCCTCTATTTTTTCCAAATGTGAATTTGATTCCTAAGGTAAGTTCCTCGTTCACTGTACTAAACGAAGTGAAGGAATTCATTGGATTCCAGCCAAGTTTGAATCCATCAAAGATTGGACATCTCCTAAGTCACTCAAGGGAGATTCGTCAATTAAGGTCTTGCTGAGGGGGGTATTACCGAAGATTCATTGAAGAGGTTATCAAAGATCGCCAACAATGACTAAGCATAACCAAAAGAAGAACAAGTTTAGTGGGGCGAATAAACCCAGAAGCACTTTTCAACTGTTGAAGCAAAATTTATGCAGTGCGACCAATCCATGCATTACCTGAAGGAAGCGCAGATTTTTTTGTTTCCCATCGCAATATTGTGCCGCTTCAAAGAAAGGTTTGGGCGCTGTATTGATGCAAAGAGAAAAGGTGATTTCTTATGCATCACGCCAGTTAAAAATTCATGAGAAGAACTATACAACTCATGATTTAGAACTTGGTGCAGTGGTGTTCGCTCTCAAGATCTGGAGACATTATTTATATGGAACTAAGTGTACGGTGTTCACCGATCACAAGAGTTTGCAACACATTTTAGATCAAAAAGAGTTGAACATAGCAAACGCCGATGGTTAGAGTTTGCTAAGTGATTACGATTGCGATATTCGTTATCACCCAGGAAAGCAAATGTCATTGCTGATGCTTTGAGCAGGAAAGAACGAGAACCACCGTTAAGAGTTCGAGCCTTGGTCATGACTATTAGCTTGGATTCTTCCCACAATTATAAATGCTCAGACCGAAGCGCGAAAACCAGAGAACATTAAGAGTGAAGACGTTGGGGGAATGTTGATTGAAAATGCTAAATTTCCAGAAGCGATTAGAGAACAAAAGTTGGAACCACGTGCGGATGGAACCCTGTGCCTCAATGGCAGGAGTTGGTTACCTTGTTATGGCGATTTGCGGACTGTGATCATGCACGAATCCCACAAATCAAAATACTCTATTCATCCGGGTTCCGACAAAATGTACCAAGACACGAATCATCTATTGTTGGCCCAACATGAAAGTCGACATACGCCACTTATGTTAGCAGTGTTAGACCTTGCTAGGTCAAGAGACCGAAAAATCAAAGGCCATCAGGATTGTTGGTACAACCTAAGATACCTGAATGGAAGTGGGACAACATCACCAGGATTTTGTCCACGAAGCTTCCTAATACGTCTCAAGGCTATGAACACAATTAGGTGTAATCATTTGACCGGCTCACTAAGTCTGCAATTTTTACACCAATTAGAGAGACTGATCCTTTGGATAAACTTGCAAGATTGTACCTAAAGGAGGTGGTCACGAGGCATGGAATACCCGTCTCAATCATTTGCGATCGTGACCCGAGATTCGCATCAAATTTCTAGAGGTCCACTCCAGAAGCTTTGGGTACAAATTAGAAATGAGTACTGCGTACCATCCACAAACAACGGCAAAGCGAGAGGACCATTCAAACTTCTCGAGGAATAATGCTGCGTGCTTGTACTCGATCAACTTTGGAAAAGGGTTGGGTAACACATTTTGCCATTGGTCGAGTTCTCATATAACAATAGCTATCACGCTAGCATCAAGGCCGCACCATTCGAAGCACTTTATGGTCGGAAGTGTCGTTCACCTATTTGTTGGACGGAAGTTGTAGAAGCTCAAATACTCGGTCCAGAACTAATTCAAGAGACCACTGGAGAAAGTCATCAAGATCCAAGCAAAGATGCAAGCCGCTCGTGATCGACAAAGAGTTTACGCCTTACTTGAAACGTAAACCAATGAATTCTAAGTCGGGGAAAAGTTTCTCATAAAGTTTTGCCTTGGAAATGGTCATACATTTTGGAAAACGGGGAAAGGTAAACCCTCGGTATGTTGGACCTTTAGGGTGATAGAAAGGGTTTGAGAGTTGTTTACAAGCATGACTTCCCCAGAAAGGTTGAGTAAGAGTTCATAATACGTTTTTCAAACGTATCTAATCTGAAAAAAGTGTTATGCCGACGAACCATTAGCCGTTCCGTTGGATGGACTTCATCTGATGGCAAGCTTAATTTGTGAGGAACCCATTAAAATAGTGGCTGTGAAGTTAAACGGTTGAAGCAAAGTCGGATCCCATTAGTTAAAGTTCGATGGAACTCCAAGAGAGGTCTTGAGTTCACGTGGGAACGTGAAGACCAATTCAAGAAGAAATATCCACACCTCTTCACCAAGACCACATCGTCGTCAATACTGCATCTGGGCCATTAGGACAAGGCTCGTTTAACGGGGGAAGTCTATAACACCCTGTGTTTTCAAGTCATTGACGACATCGATAAATCCACAATGTACCTTTTGTATTGTACGTGTTTACTTTAAATCATAAACGTTAAGTTAAATCGCGTACGTCAAATATTAGCGTTCAATGTAAACGGGCATCAAGCAATTAAATATTTACATCAAGCAAGGGTTAAGTAATTATTTTGAGAATAATTATTAACTTTGTTCATTTTATTTTTATCAGATACGTAAAGTGTATACGTTTTGCGATAAAATGCGTTTAGGCACTTCCGGAACCACCAAAACTTTTCTACGCTTCAACAAATACCCACATTTATACCCAATACATAAAAATTTACGTCATCAACAACACATATGTCTTATAATAGCCAAATTATGGCATAGGTAACAAAGAAATAAGAAAAAAATTTCAAACTTGGTCAATGTACATCTCATGCATTTAAAACCTAGCCTTACTTTGTTTCTTTGACTCATGACACAAAAACAAGAACCCTTAAAACCCTCATCTTGTATTTGAATACTATTGCAATCTTTTTGACCATCTATATCTTATATACATGCATTACTAGAAAGAGATAACACATATACATAAACACTTAGCCAAAATTCAACAAAAACTCTTCCTTGGTGCTCCATATAGCTCACGGCACAAGCACCCCTTTTTAACAAACCCATACTAAATTTTCTACAACCTATACACATCCATTATAAGTCATTCTAAGGTGTTTCCAACCATTGAATCACCATTTACAAGTAATAATCAAGAAAAGGAAGCTAGGGATTTTATTGAAGAAAACAAGGGTTTTCTTAAGTGCAAGCTTGGATTTTAGGTCTAAACAAGGATTTAGCACTTGTTTATCATATCTCACGCATGCCTAAAGTCTACTGAACTCTTATATTCTTGTAAACTTCATTGATATGCATATTTTATATCAATTTTAGTTGATCACTATTTTAAGTTTTTATTCATAAAAATGAAGTTTGCACTTGTAATGGTCATTTTGTATACTTATATACATGTGGTGTTATTACTTATATCATACTAAAAAGGATGAGAAAATATTGTATCAAGTCATTTTGGTGTAAACATGATTATGGGTTAATTAGGGTTTTTATGATCTCTTAATATGTTTTAAGTTAAAGAAATATATATGACAAGTTAATATTGATTATGGACTTATGATAATATTATATGATCATTAAAATAAGGATATAATAGGATGAGAAAATATTGTACCATGTTATTTTGATGTAAAAATGATTAACTACAAATTAGGGTTTATAAAAGTTTCATAATATGTTTCAAGTTAAAGAAATACAAATGACATGTTAAGGTTAATTATGGACCTATAGTAATGTTATATGATCATTAAAATAAGGATATAACAAGATGAGAAGACTTGTATACTTATGGTTATTATGTAAAAAGTATAAAGTGGTAAAACATAAAAACAAGGTCAAAAATGGACTTATGAAAGTTATTTAAACATTCTGTCCAAAAGTGTTATAAAAATATACTTATTTTATATTTTTATAAGATAATACATTTCACGACGATTCCGAAAAGGTAAGAAACTTGTCAAACGGATTAATAACGAAAAAGTTACGTTAAAAACGAGTTATACGTTAATTAAACGGAGTTTATAAAAACTTTTTATAAAAATTATTCAAACAGCAAGTTTGATATTTTTAACAAATAATACATATTTTTAGGATTCCAAAATGATAAGAATCGTAATTTTTCAATTAATAACGAACGAGTTATGAATTTCGCGAGTTTACAACAATTAATACTTTTATAAAACTATTTTTATAAAAGTTACTATTCATGACAGAAAGTTATATTTTTGTAAACCTCATAAAATTATAGAACTTTCAAAAACGAGAACGTCCTCAAAAGAATCGTTAAAAACGGAGCTATAACGAATAAAATACGACATTTACGGGTTTTACGACAACAAATACGATTTTAATAAAAGTCACGTCTGATGTGAACAGTAAAAGTTACTGTTCACCAGAGAGTCAAAATATCGAAAATGTCAAATTATGATAACTCGTCCTAATACGGAAAGATGGGCATAAGAAACGTCAAAATCGGGCTTAAAACGCAAAAGTTATGCTAGTTTTACTAAAACGGAAATTATAAACGTTTTAACTTATTAAGCGTAATTTTACCAAAACCATTAGTTGGTGATTGAGCTATATAGAATTA
>BQNB010089333.1:0-27428 GCA_026074375.1 Tanacetum coccineum
AATAATTTTAAACTCATTTAATGAACCTTTTCTGTTCTTGTTTGATGTGAGGGGTTATTAAGTTAAGGGGGTTAAATTATTTATTTTCAGACGTGTATTATAAACATTGCGCGTGGGACCACTAATGGCTAAGTGTGAGAGGATTTGATGTGTGCTTAAACACACATTATTTATACCCCGAAAAACACAATAAATCGGACTAATAACCATAAAATATGATAAAATATATTGCAAATATGTTTGTATTGTGTTATTATGTCTTACAGGTACAAAGGATTGAAAACAAAGCAAAAACAGTAATTTTCGGGTGGCTTTCGACAATGTTTTCATGTTTATCAAGATTCAAACAAACCCATAAAAATTCCTCGAGCATACCATTGGAAAAAGGGTGAAATTATGATTCTATCGGTACCTTACTTCCCTTTTGAACCTTTCTTATTTTGAACCTGTCATGTAATATTTGAACCTTTTATATTAAATAAACCTGACCAGACCAAAATGACCTTATAAGATTTCTTTTACATATATATACCAAAACTATGCTCTAGCATAGTGGTATTTGTGGTTGCAATTGGATTCATGACCGGGAGGTCATGAGTTCGAGTCCTGCTTGCCACTTGCTGGGGTTATTAGTTCCACTACCACGTGGCACTCTCTGAGTGGTCCACGTGGCAGCCCGAACCTTGACCCGACCCGATCCAGACCCGCCGTTGATTGGCGGTCAACCACCGTTGACCGATGGTTGACTGGTGGATGAATGGTGGTCCGATGGTGGTTGACCACCGTTGACCGCCGTTAACTAGTACTTCCGGTGATGGCGCTAAGGATAGTTGATCGGCCACGTGGCACCACTCAAGTGGTGACACATGGCAATCTAATGATTGGAATGCAGGTTTGGCAGTGGCAGTTACGATGTTGTAGGGGTGTTAGGCATGGAAGGCGAGTACGAGGTTCAGACTGTGGTACGAGGTGTAATGATTGGCTCGGGATCCGAGCCAATCATTGGTTTGACAGTACAAGGTTCTGGAAGGATGACGTGGCAGCATTTGATTGGAGGATCAAGGAATGAGTAGTGGCGGTTACTAGGTATAAATCCCGAAGCAATGATTGGCTCATTAATAGCTCGCAGAGGACACGTGTAGGCTTGTGAATGGCTGGAACATGTATATCAGATCTCAGGCACCTTCCTAGAAATTTCGTATACACGCTTCTGCTGCCAAATTACTAAAATACCCCTCAATGGAGTTGGGCTTTAAATACCCATCAGACCTCATTTAGTGGTGTAGAAGTATGTGTAGGAATTTAGTTTAGTTTTCTCTAAAAATAGTAGTGTAGCTTATTTTTCTTATATTTAGATTAGAGTTTGTAAAATCTTATTCAAGCTTATTTCTTCAGCTTATTGTAGTGACTTAGTTGATATTAATGAAGATGATTAGTGATGTTACTTGAGCTTATTGCTAATGTTTATTTCTTCTTCTTCTTTTCTCTCTAGCTTATTTCATAAATAAGCTCTTCTATCTAGCTTATTTCTTCGTCTTATTAACTAAGCTTATTAAGAAGTAATTTAGAAATCAAATAAGCTAATCATAGCTTATTCGTTTAATTTATTATTTCTTAACTAAGTTCAGTTTAATAAGCTTATAAATAAGCTTTGGTTTAGCTTATTCTCGTATAACCTTGTATTTTAACTTATTTTCTCATAGCTTATTATCACTTCATCGTATAAGCTTCTCATAGCTTATTCGTATTTGATTTTGAGCTTATATTTTTAAAATAAGCCCTTGGCTTATTTTCGGAATCTACTTTTCTTATAGTTTTCGGATAAGCTTTCTTAAGCTTATTTGATTGGCTTATAGCTTATTTACTTTTATTTTCAAAAAAAATAGATCTAGTTTATTTAAACTTTTTTTTAAATAGCTTATTTGTTTAAATCTACTAGCTTTTAGCTTCTCTATTTCAAAATACATAATATTTTAGAATTTAAGCTTTTAAGCTTATAGCTTATTCATATAGCTTAATTGTCTTAACTTTCCTTGTTTGTTTTTGTTTGATGAATCCTTCTACACTTTGGCGTGGAGCTTAAGGGTTACATAAGTTAGATTAATTTCTAAGTTTAGAGCTTTATTTAGTTTTTATTAAGCTTATAGTTAATAAAGTTTACAACTTTATTTACTATGTAGTAAAATAAAGGCTATTAGAGAAACAAACTAGGTATTTTTCTTGGTTTATGTAATTGGGTGGTTTTATATTCGACTTGGTTCATCATTCGGTTCTATCCTCTTTCTCTTTTCAATACTAGTAGTTTAGATTTATTTAGCTTAAAATGATTATGTTTGCTTATTTGTTGATTAGTATGCTTAGTGAGTATATTTTATATATGCTTGTTATGTGATAAATTGTTTAGTGAATTAAGTGTGATTATAAAAGTGGAAATATTGATTAGTGATTTTCGGATTACTTAGATTAGTGTTTTGGTTATTCAAGCGGGCAAAATCCGTAAGAATAATTAGGCATTAATTTAGTAATCGATATCTTGATAAAAATTGGTTTCAATAAAAACAAACGTTGTGAGAAGATAATTTATTTGAAAGGTATTGATTCATCAATAAGGTCTCAATTATATATTTAATTCACACTTAAGGATCTAAACATTTCACTTAGCAAGCATATTTTTTTATATATATTCTTTCGTAGATTAATTGCTTGCTTAATGTTATCTAGTATTCTATAGTTTATTTTTATTATATACTTAGTTTAAAACCAAAAACAAAAATATTTGACAATCAAGCATCAAACAAAACACTTTCGTGAATTTTAAATTCATCTCTCGTTGGGACACGACATCCGAAAGATTAACTATTACTTGTCCTCAAGTAATTTTTACATCCGACGGGACATACTTATATTATATTACTCGACTCGATTTTATTCGAATCGGTTTTTGGCGCCGCTGCCGGGGAGAGGTGTACGATCTACACATGGTGTTTGAAGTTAGTCCCTTGAAGATCCTTTCTCTTTTGAAAGTTTATTTTCGTACTTAAAAAAATATAAAAATCCCAAAATATTTTCTATTTCTATTTTATTTTCTTTTATATAAATATTTTGAAAAATACCAAAAATATTTTCATTTTATTTTCTTTATAAGTAAACCAAAAATATTTTCTATTTTTCTATCTTTATAAAAATCTAAAAATATTTTTCATTTCTATTTTATTTTCTTTTATAAATATTTAAAAAAATTCAAAAATATTTTTATTTTTATTTTCTTATTGCTTCTTTTTAGTGCATGAGCACTCGTTCTTCTTCTTCTTCTAATCTCATTCCTCCTTTTTCTGATCCCGAAAGCGTTATTCGAAATCGTCGAAGAAATCTTAGTGATCCATCTCTTTTACTTGATTTTGAAGAAATCAATATGAATTCTAATAACGTTCAAGGACCGCCTCCTGCGTATCCTCCTGCTCAAAATCATAATGGTCCACCGGGACTTAATCTTCAAATGCCGGCTCTCGATCTCCGAACGATGGAGGAGCTGTGGCAGCCGACAATGAATGGACGGGGCAGACCGATCGCTCCCGTGAACATTCAGGCTACTGACTTAGGACTGAAGAATCATATGATTCAACAAGTTCAATACAGTTGTCAGTTTCACGGACTACCGGTGATGATGCAAATAAACATCTCGATAAGTTCTTGACTATCACCCATAGTATGAAGCAAAACAGGGTCACCGATGACGCCCTTCGCGTATATCTCTTTCCTTATTCTTTGACACATCATGCCACCGCGTGGTTTGATCGTCTTCCAAAGAATTCTATCCATACTTTCCAGGAGATGGCTACGAAATTTCTTTCTAAATACTTTTCTCCTTCTGTGGTGGCGAAACTAAGGAATGATACCAGTAATTTCCGACAGCTTTCGGATGAATCTTTATTCGAAGCGTGGGAACGTTACAAGCATTTAATTGACCGATGTCCGAATCATTATATGTTACCCGTTACTCAAATAGACACATTCTATAACGGGTTAACCTTAAGACATCGTGATACAATCAATGATGCTGCTGGGGGAACCTTTATGAAAAGGTGACCCGAAGAGTGTTATGATCTTATCGAGAATATGACCGCCCACCACAATGACTGGGATACCTCAGCTCATAGGGGTGAGTCATCTAGTTCTACCACTTCTTCTTCCTCCGAGATAGCAGCTCTTGCTCAGCAGATGATCAAAATGAGAAAAGATATGCTACAGATGTACCGTTCGAATCACCAAGTTAATTCAGTGACTCCTAGCTGTGAGAGTTGTGGTGATCCACATTCTTATTATGAATGTTAAGCCATAGGTGGCTACACTCAGGACGTTTATGCTATTACGGGGAACTATAATTCAGGTGGTAATACATACCAACCTCAAGGAAACTGAAATCTTCTTAGCTATCATTCTAATAATTTTTTTGGACCACCCGGTTTCAATCCACCAAACAATCAAAATCAGGGTAATGATCAAAATTTTCAAAACAATCAAAACAGATTTAATCAAGGTCAAGGGTATAATCAGAACAGAGGTCAGAATTTTAACCAAAGTAATAAATATAATCAAAATCAGGAATAATCAAAACCATGGTCAAATTTTCAATCAAAACCAAGATCCAAATCAATCCTCCACGGAAGATTTGTTGAGACAAATATTGATCCAGAACCAAAACCTTAAAAAAGACCAGGAGGCCATAAATCAATTTGTTCAAAACCAAATAGCAGAAATGAGGAAGGCTCTTCAGGAAAGACCTCAGGGTGCGTTGCCTAGCAACACCATTCTTAACCCTCGTGAGGAGCTCAAAGCAATTACCACACGGAGTGGTATTGTTTTAGCTGAACCCTCAGTTCCACTTCCTCCTCTTTCTTCTTCTTCTAAGGAGGTGGAACGAGACCCGGAGACGATCACGGACCAGGTACTTCCCAAAAGTACCACATAAGTCCCACTTCTGGTAGTTTAGCCGTCTCCCATTTCTAGATCTTCTAAGTATCCTCCTTCTTCTTCATACTTTGGGCTTCCTAGGAGGAACCCTCATCAACCGCCAATTCCTTATCCTTCGAGGTTGAATAAGGAGAAGCTTCAAGACAAATCTGATATTCAAGTCCATAAGTTCTTGCAGATGTTTAAGAAACTTCACTTCAATATCAGTCTTGCAGAAGCTTTAGCTCTTATGCCAAAGTATGCTAAAATGTTAAAAGATCTCCTTTCCGATAAGGAAAAACTATTAGGATTGGAAAATACTTCTCTGACTAAAAATTGCTCAGCGGTCCTCCTTAAAAAGTTACCCAAGAAACTTAGAGACCCTCGGAAATTTCTCATTCCTTGTGACTTTTTTGAGCTTGAGGAATGTATGGCTCTAGCCGATTTAGGTGCTAGTATTAACCTTATGCCACTCTTTGTATGGAAGAAATTGATGCTTCCTGAACTTGTACCCACTCGTATGACCCTCGAGCTTGCTAACTAGTCTGTTGCTTATCCAGCAGGTATAGCTGAGGATGTCTACGTACAAGTAGGTAAGTTCACATTCCCTGCTGACTTCGTTCTTCGTATCGATTATGGGACGTTGATCTCATGTTCCCTTATTTTTTAGGAGGACCGTCTTGAGGATCAGCGCAACGCAGCACCCACTGTGCTCTGTCGATTCATAGGTTCTACGGAGATCTGAGCTAATTCTATGAGCCCCCCGCGCCCCCTCGTCTCGCTCTAAATTTGTCTATAGAGTGTATGAGATGATGACTTGCCTTCACTTTGAAACAATCCTCATAAGCATGGAAATAAGTCAATTAATATGATTAATTTCATTGACATCACATGCAAGGATCGTTTTCAAGAAGTGTTAAAAATTAAGAAAACAAATCATCTCTTGAGTGGCAGTACCACTCCTCCTTCTGATTCTTTTCCTAGTCTCACATCTTCTGAGAATAGTGATTATCTTCTCGAGGAGTTCGCCGATGAACTCGCTCTTCTTGACCCATTTCCACAGGGAAACGAGGACAATAATTTTGATCCTGAAGTTGATCTTAGATAAATTGAATATTTGTTGAACCGAGATTCGTCAACAGATTCTTCGCCTAAGATTGATATTAATATTATTGATCCCATTCTCGAGAGGTTCACCGATGAACCTGCTCTCGTTTACTCATTTCTTTCGGAAGATGACGATGACGATCTTTTTGACTTTAAGTCCGATAATAAAGAATGGAAAAAGCTTTTGTATGGTGACCTTTTTGATAACACTCACTCCGAAAATGAAAAAGACAAAGATTTAGAAATAAAGTGCTTAATTAATGATATGGATGATGATTTTTTCCCTCTTTTACCCATAAGTGACTCGACTCTTCTTGAGGAGTCATCTGAGATTGCTACTTTGATATCATCTCCCTTCGGAAATGAGGACAAGGTGTTCAACCCAGGCATACTCATTTTGGGAGGAACTCAGATTTTCCATGAAGAATCAAAAGACAAGGATTTAAAAATGAATTCCTCGACCGAAGCACTTCTAATTCTTGTGGAAAACAACTTTCTATCTCACTCTTCTGATCGTGAACTCCTGTTCTTCTTGGAGTCAACTGTGATTGAAACTTTGCTATCATTTTCATCTTAAAATGAGGACAAAGTTTTCAATCCCGGGATACTCATTTCCAAAGGAGTTCACTCTTTCACTCTAGGATTATCTCATCGAACCTATGAAACTTTCAAGATCGTTAATGTTCATCCGAATATTTTGAATGAAAGTCCGATGAAGATTTTTTCGTTCTTCTGTTTCTGCCCTAAGGACAAAGGAATTCGGGGAGAGTCAAGCTAGAGACTCGCACAAAAACAAGCGCTTCTCGGGAGGCAACCCGTGTTATCTATCTATTAGTAGTAATAATAATATGGTTAGTAGTAATTATATATTAGTTTAGTAGTAATAATAAATAAGTGTGGGGGAGTGCTTCTCTCCATGTTGTGTTTTGTGGTGCCCGTTTTTGCTTGCAGGATTCCCTATGATCATGAAGACCACCGTGCTTGTTTTCAATCCTCCAATCACTCGGTCTCCGATCATCTTCATGTTTATATCTAGGGAAATCTTCTATCCTGATCATATATATATATATATATATATATATATATATATATATATATATATATATATATATATATATATATATGATTTTGTTTCCTCTTTCACACTTGAAATTTAAGCATTTGCCTTTTCGACCTTAAGTATGAGGGGTGCACCGACATTTTGAACATTGAGCTAATATTCAGTTCTATTGTGGGGGGATTTTCCTGTCGAAATGATCATACAAGTCAGGTCTGAGTCCCTCGCAACCCCGTTTTAAACCAATTAAATTGTTTAATTTTAGAGTCAAAAGAAAAAAAAATAAAAAAAATGATGATGAAAAAAAATAAAAAAATGATATAAAAATATTTATAACAATTAGACCTATAGGCTAGAACTAGGGAGATTTTTTACTTGACCGAGTATTACACTCTAGCTTTCCCCTTAGCTTTCGAGACTAAGTGTTTGCTAAAACTTTAAAATTTTGCAAAGAGCGAAAAATGATAGAGTTGAATATAAGTTAGATGCTAAGCGTGGAGTAGTTGGATCTCTTTAGAGCTCATAGAGGTTAATTGTGGCTTTTTGCTCCCATCAGCTTAAAAACTATAAAAATAATAATTTTCAATAAATAAAGTTGATTTGGTTTTTGCGATTCTTAGTTTTGATCCCTTCTTAGAGATTCCTTCTGATGAAAGTAAGGTACACATCGAGGTTTTGTCAGTGTTGTGGGGAAATAGGCTACCGATTCCTGACGGCTCGCTCCCGTTGTCTAGGTAGTTAAAAGACCACAGGACTTGAAATTTGGCTATAATAATAATAATGTAATAAACTGAAGCCGAAATAAGACCACTGTTTCCTGTCGGTTCGCTCCCGATGTTGCAGTCGTTTAAAGGGTGGAAGTAATAATAATAATAATAATAATCCGAGACTGATAAAAGTTTGTTGTTTCCTGTCGGTTCGCTCCCGATGTCTCAGCCTTCAAAAAGGTCGAGGAATTCCCCGAGGTAGAAATAAGACTACTGTTTCTGGTCGGTTCACTCTCGATGTTGCAGTTGTTTAAAGGACTGAAGGATAATAACGTTGCAATAAAAATAATAATAAAGCCAAATTTTGACTCTGAGGTTATCTAAATAAAGCCTTCGTCTCTAGAATCGTAGTTGAGTTGTTTCAAATGAAATAAAAATGATACCCCTAAATCATGCGAAATTAGAACCTTAATGTGGACCTTATTCTCAGCATATCGTCTCTTTAGGAAAGAATTTCAAACTAATTATGGTTTAAACCAGTCACCTTTATAGTAATAAGGCCTTATTATATTTAAATAAGTGATCTCGTTTCACATAATATTTTCCGAATAAAATCCTTAGAGGAAATTAGGAATAAGAGAGCAAAAAGTAGTTGCGTTTACAAAATTAGCATTTATGAGTAGTGTTAACATCTATTCTTATATTTAGCCGTGATTTTATTTGGAGCTTGGTTTGGGGATTGTGAAAATCAAGGATGACGAACTCCCGTTCTTAAATCCTTTTAAATAAATTGTATCTTAGTTTTTAACTATTATTGAATAAGTGGTTAAAACATGGGCGCTTTAGAAATAAATGATTTTAAACTCTCTTAATAAACCTTTTTTGTTTTTGTTTGATGTGAGGGGTCATAACTTAAGGGGGGTTAAATTATTTCTTTCCTGGCGTGTATTATAAACATTGCGTGTGGGACCAGCAATGGCCAAGTGTGGGAGAATTTGATGTGTGCTTAAACATACATCATTTATACCCCAGAAAATACTATAAAACGAACTGAATAAGGAATTTCCATTGAGGAGAAAAGAATGCCTTATAGAATGTAAGCTTCTGTGAAAGTTTTTCATACCCTATTTGGCAAGAAATCTGTACCTTCCTCATCATTCAGTTGAAGGTCACGTCTAACAATGCTTCAGTAACGATTATATTTTTCCCATCCACTAGGGCTTGTAGCTGTACTTCCCCATTGACAGTTTTCACCTTGACAGTAGCATATAATTGTTTAATGCACGAAGTATAGAGAGTAGGATTGATCGTTAGTGCATATCTTATAGGGTTTATTCAGAAAATCCACTATCTGCTCAAACCCTTCACTTTCAGCGGGTTTAAACAAAAAAAATAAACGCGACCCACAATTAAATGAGTATCGGCAAACTATAGGTCTCCACCCCCCCATTTATGTTTGGGTTTTCTTATGAAATGATGAAATTGAGTTAGGGTTTGTGATTAGAGAGTATATGATTGAATGAAATCGATTAAATGAGTGATTGAAACCCTAATCGAAGTATTTATGAAAATACCCTCAACAGCATTAACGTTCACCAGCAGTTGAAAGTTATGCCTATCAGCATTAACTTTCAATAGCAGTAGTTAATTTATGCCTAGCAACAATAAATAATGTTACAAAATCTACCCTAAACTAGTTGGGACTTGTCACTTTGTTTTAAACTTTTAATATATATAGAAAGTTTATAACTTTTTTTTTCATTCCATCTCAAATATACACACACAAACTATTAAACACTCTCTCCCTCCTCATGAATATCCGGTCACCACCCCCCGCCGCCGGCCACCACCGGAAAACTTTTCTGGCGGATTTTTCCTGCGAACACCAAATGTGATCCTCATGAGCGGATCAACTCGATCCCCTATAACACTCGCCACCACGCGCCGCTCACCCTTCCTACTGCCTCCCCACTCCTCACCGTGACACCACCTCTACACCTACATCATCATCATCATCATCATCGTCACCCCACAGCATCGCCGCTGCCCCACCATCACCGAGCCACCAAGAGGGTGCGTGTGGCTGTTAAACAACCTATAGGGTGCATTTGGTTGTTATAACACCAAGACTGGGTGCGTTTGAAGTGGGTTTAGCACCACCAGGTTGCGTCTCGTTTTCGTTTACAGTACCACGGGTGCGTGTGGTTTAAGTTTTGCACCAGCAGAGGTGCGTTTGGATCGTCACAACAAGGGTGCGTTCGGGGTAGGGTTTGCACCTAGCGTGCGTTTTGGTTTGGTTAAAACAGCAGAGGGTTGCGTCGGGTTGGTGGTATCAACCACAAAGGTGCGTTGGGTTGGTGATGCACCAGTCGAGGGTGCGTTTATTTTGTTTTACATCAAGTTAGGGTGCGATTGGTTAGCGGGTTCACAACAAGGGGTGTTCGTTTCTGGGCTTTGACACGAATAGGGTGCGTTTGGGTCCGGGTCAGCAGGTAGGGTGCATTTGGTTTCATGAACAACCACCACGAGGGTGGCTTGGTTCGGCTATAAAGACAGCCGGGGGGAGGGGGGTGTGCGTCGGGGTTGGGTTTTGTATCACTAAGAGGGTTGGGTTGGACAGTCGGGGGGAAGGGGTGTTCGTGTCGGGTTGGTTTGCGTAGGATTGTTACAAAAGAAAAGGGGACGAGGGATGCTCGGGTTGGCTGCCGTTCACAGCCGGGGGGACAAGGGTTGTCGGGTCGGGTTAAGGGTAAACAACCACGAGGGCGCGTTTGTTTGTGTTGGCTGTCGAAACAGCCGGGGTGTCGGGTTAGGCTGTGGGACAGCCGGGGCATCGGGTTGTTTGGTTGGGTTTACAACGAAAACGAGTGCGTTTGATAGTGTTGACACCGAAAAAGGGTGCGTTTAACTTATATTAGACATATTTGAGACGAGAATTGGACTAAAAATGGACTTTAGTGCCTTTATATAACGGATAATTTAAAACAGAAAATAGAACGTGGGATTCGGAATTCGAGACTTTGA
Organism: Tanacetum coccineum; assembly: GCA_026074375.1. NCBI lineage: Eukaryota > Viridiplantae > Streptophyta > Magnoliopsida > Asterales > Asteraceae > Tanacetum > Tanacetum coccineum. The sequence goes on from BQNB010089333.1 coordinate 10,846, forward strand.
AAAGTGGACTTTAGTTTACAAAATATAACAAATTATATTTTGACGGACGTTTTGATATAAAACGGGACTTTTAACTCTCAATAACGAAGAAACTGGATCGAAATCGGAATATACACTTTAATAGAAAATAAGTTATTTTTAATATATTATCTATTAATTAAACGATTTGAGCACTTTCGAGTCCGTTTCAGCCTTCCGGCGAAACACGAAAGTTGTTCGTAATCACATTTTACTTTGCCGCGAGGATTATCAGTTTTAAAACTTGAGATATAGCGGGTCAAAACTAAAGGTCAACGTAAAAGTCAACGGATATTTTAATTAATATTAATACATTATGAGTACGATTTTGAATGATAAAATAAAGTCGGTTAATATATTATTTCAATTAATAGTTTTAAGATCATTATTCGGTTCTAAAAACGGAAGGTCTAAAAATAGTAACTTTCTTTAAATATTAGAGATAAGTTATATTGGACGGAAAATAGTATATATACATAAAATATACTAAGGGTTAAGGTTTAAAGACGCGCAAGTGGATTTCTCATCACATGTATATATGTATGTATACATATAAAAATATGTATGATTTCGTGGTAACGATGTACGCATCGTTGATCGTATTTAATACGTGTATTATAATAGAGCGACATAATTATAGGTCGTGGCCGAGATCGTTGCAGATTCGGTTGTGATTTATTTGGATTATTTGATCGTGGTCTTTGATCAAGGTGAGTTTATAGCTCCCCTGTTTTTACTCGTTTTACATATATTTGGGGTGAGAACATGCTTGTTTGCAAATGCATTTACATGATTGATTACAAATTGGTTTACATACTTATTTGCATAGCTCGCTATGGGATACATTATTTGACTTCATTTTTGGTCACAAATGCATACTTTACTTTTGAAATGATTGTCGGATTACGATTTGATTGGCGCCTGCGGGGCCAACAATCATTACTGCCCGGGTGTTCTTGGAGGGAACACCCATGATGGGAACACATTATTTGTATTACATGCCCGGGTGTTCTTGGAGGGAACACCCATGAGGGGAACACATTATTTTAAATCACTGCCCGGGTTGGGTACATACAAGTCTACGTCACAGCGTCATGAACTGTAAATCACTTGGAGGGTGAGCGCGAATGTTATGAAATAGATCTATTCGGGTGTGGATCCCTGTTCGGGTGATTAGCTATCGCCGGTAACGAACGTTATTGTAACATTCCGTATTTAAGGTCACTATTTACTCCGAGCTTTATTTCTATTTTCATTTTTAAGCGAGTTATTAATTTTACGTTTACCCGATTTAGTAAGATTTTCTCGTTTTTAGCTTTGCGTGAGCCGTATTTAGAAATCTATTTCGTCTTCGCATCTTAAGTGATTTAATAATCTCATACTATTCCTCGATGATTATAATTTTCCCCATTTTCATTTTCCGTTGTGTTTCACGTTTACGAAAATTTCTTGCTAAAACTCGCGTTTTTACCTTAAACCTTACCTTTTTCTTAATTAACCTTACTCTATACTTTAATTAAATACTTATAACAAAAAAAAATATACATTTCCTAAACCCAAGGCCTAGGCCGGTTCATCCATTCCCACACTCAACAACTTCCCACTTTTCTATAAACTCATTATCACTTCCATTTTTCCATACCATGCAAATCTAAAAACCATCTAACTTCAAAATTTCTCTCCCTTTCCTCCTCCTTTGTTGCTGCCGTACACCACCTTGCCACCACCACTACCCTTACAAAAAATTTCTACTCCTTTTATCCATTATAACACCATCCCAAAGTCTCTTGCAAAGTTTGGTAGTTTTTTTTGAAGATTTGAAGAAGTTAGGGCTAGTTATTGAGGTTTTCTTAAGGGTTTTGATTGGGGTTTTGTTAGAAGAGTATTATCATCATTAGAAGAAGGTTAGAAGATTGTTAATCTTGTGGTACTTTGGTTTGAATTCAGCCAACACAAGAGGAGGGTGTTCTTGTTGATTCACTAGCCTTAATCTTTCATTTTGTAAGCCCAAATCTTTCTTTTATTTGTTCTACCTTTTCATTTCTTGTTTTCTTTAATTTTAATGCACGAAAATGGATATTTATGTTCTGAATATATATATGTGATGATGTTCTTGAGGGTGTTTTCGTTTAGTTATGGCATTTTGTTAGGTCTTGGATGATAAAAATGAAGTTTATAAAGGTTTTAAATTGAAATATTGGGACTATTTTGAAAACAGTAGCAAAACGTGTATTTATCTAAAAATATATGGCCTGGAGACTATGACTAAATTACATGACTTGAAAGATACATGTCTTAGGATCATAGGATAGTTGGATGCTCAACCAACTCATTGGGATGAGTGAGTTATGACCAAAACAAGAAAATAGGTCAAATCTGGACATATGATTAAAATACGAGTTAAACTCCAAATTTTTTCCATAAAATAATAGATCTTAAAGGTTGGGTCAGTAGTAGACATCATAAGGAAACCATATCCTTTGATTTGGTTTTTCAAACAGCGGGGGGTATTTGGGTTCATAAAAGGGTGCGTTTGGTTTACCAACGCAGCGGGTGCGTTTGGTTTACCAACGCAGCGGGTCCGTTTGGTTAATAAACAAATAGGGTGCGTTTGGTTGTTTGGGTTGGCTGTCAAACAGCCGGGACAGCCGGGGGTTTGTTTGGTTTGATAATCAGACACAAAAAGGGTGCGTTTTGTTTTGCACCATAAAATATGTTTTATTGTTTCTTTTATTTTATAGATTTAATTATAATGTGATGAAATCTATTCAAAACTTGCGCGGGTCTAGTATAATGTCTAAATATTAAAATGGGATGATATTAATGTATAGGATATTAGATATATTTTAGACGAGAGTTGAATAAAAACGATCTATGGCGCGTTCTTGCAACGAATAATTAATAGCTAGAAAACGGAACATGGGATTGGAATTCGAGATTTTGATAAGTTAGAATTTGTTTACAAAAGATAACAAATTATATTTTTAGGAAGTTTTGATATAAACGGGACTCAACCACAATAACGAAGAAAATTGGAACTAAATCGAAATATACACTTTAGTAGAAAAATAGGTTATTTTTAATATATATATTAAAAATGGCAGATTTATTAATTAAAGGATTTGAGCACTTTCGAGTCCGTTTCAGCCTTTCGGCGAAACATGAAAGTTGTTCGTAATGACATTTTACTTTGCCCATTATCTGTTTTAAAATTAAGACATAGCTACGGGTCAAAACTAAAGGTCGGTTATTATTATTTCAATTATAGTTTTTAGACCATTGTTCGGTCCTAAAAACGAAGAGTCTAAAAATAGTAAACTTTCGGTAATATTCGAACAGAAGCTATGATTAGACGGAACATAGTATATATTTTATAATATACTAAGGGGTTAAGGTTATTAGGACGCGCAAGTGGATGTCTCATCACATGTATATGTATGTATACATATTAAAATATGTATGATTTCGTCGTTACGATGTACGCATCGTTGATCGTATTTAATACGTGTATTATAATAGAGCGACATAACTATAGGTCGTGGCCGAGATCGTTGCAGATTCAGTTGTGATTTATTTGGATTATTTGATCGTGGTCTTTGATCAAGGTGAGTTTATAGCTCTCTTGTTTTTACTCGTTTTACATATATTTGGGGTGAGAACATGCTTGTTTAAAATGCATTTACATGGTTGATTACAAATTGGTTTACATACTTATTTGCATAGCTCGCTATGGGATACAATATTTGACTTCATTTTTGGTCACAAATACATACTTTACATTTGAAATGATTACGGATTAGCTTAGGTGGATTGAACTGCTAACAACAAAATTACTGCCCGGGTGTTCTTGGAGGGGACACCGATAACGGGAGTACATATTTTTACTTTACTGCCCAGGTGTTCTTGGAGGGGACACCGGTATCGGGAGTATATATTCTTTAAATCACTGCCCGGGTGTTCTTGGAGGGGACACCTGTGATGGGTATATATAAGTCTACGTCACAGCGTCATGAACTGTAAATCACGGCAAACGAACGTTATAGCATGTTGTCTGCGCGCATGTTATGAAATAGATCTATTCGGGATTGACAATCCCCGTTCGGGTGATTAGCTATCACTCGGCAAACGAACGTTATAACATGTCGGAATACGATTGAATTGGCGCCTGCGGGGCCAACAATCATTATTGCCCGGGTGTTCTTGAAAGGAACACCCATGATGGGAACATATTATTTTCATTACTGCCCGGGTGTTCTTGGAGGGAACACCTACGATGGGTACACTCTTACTGTGCCTTGAATAAAGTGGCAATACATACTTGAAACATTTTGGTGACATTAAATTGGTCATGCATTCTTTATAAATCTTTGGGATAAGATTGATACTTTTGGTGACATAAAATGTGTCGTGCATTCTTTATAAATCTTTGGGATTTTTACATGGTACTGTGATGATACAGTGGACAAATACATTCAGTTGAAACTTACATTCATATTTAAACTAATCTATGAACTCACCAACTTTAATGTTGACACTTTTAAGCATGTTTTTTTCAGGTGAATTAGATGCTTGGATTATTTGATGTGCATTGGAGTCTTTACATTTAAGTTTTTCATGGTGATGCAATTATGGGACAACTATTATTTTGATTTCAGAAAATCAACGAGATTATTTTACAAACGACACATTTAGAGGTCGTTCTCTTGTATCTAGCGCTGTGTATTATGAAGTAGCACCCCATGTGGTATTCCGCTGCGTTGTCATATTTTTGGGGGTGTTAATTAACATAAATAATACTGTATATAATTCTATATAGCTACATCATCATCTAATTGTATTCAAGAAATAATATTTATAAAGTTAAAATGTTTATAAATATTACATTAGTAAAAATGACGTAACTTTCTTGTTTTAAGTCCGTTTTGTATGTTCTTTATGTCCACGTTTATGTATTAAAAAGATATATCAAAATATTACATTTTAATATTTTTAACCCTCTGGTGAACAGTGATTTCTTACTGTTCATGCACTTTATAAAATTATTTTTATAAATTTAATTAGCGTAAATCTCTTAAAAGTTATATCTTATTCGTTTTAACTCCGATTTTAGTGATGCTTTCGAGCACGTCTTCGTAAATTAAAATTCTATCTAACTAAAATATTTTCCAAAACGTTGCTGAGATGAATAGTAATTTATTTTTATAAAATTATTTTTATAAAAGTATTTATTATCGTAAACATGAAAAATCCATAACTCCTTCGTTATTGATCAAATAATTATGATTCTAAATGTTTTGGAATCCTAAAAATATGTACTTTCTGTGAAAAATAATTATATATTTTTATCAGATGTGAAAAATAATAAGTTTTTATAAAATTGTTTTTATAAAAGCTTTTTATTATCGTAAACTTGCAAATTGCGTATCTTCTTCGCTTTAGCTCGGATTTTCGAGTTCTTTATATGCCTACGATCGTCATGACTTGTAGTATTTTATAAAAATATAAAATAAATACCTTATTTTCGTAATTAAAACTGAATGTTTGGATATTTTAGTTAAAATGTGTTTAAAACTTGCTTTTATAAGTTTTTAGTTTAGTAACTTTGTTACAAGTCCTCTACAACACCTATACTACAAGTCCCATATATTTTATGTCCTTTAGTCCATTATTTATCCAATTATTGTCTATGATAACAAGTCCTTACATCAATTTTACTTATAAACTTAATAAGTAGACTTTTTAAGCAACTAGTTTATATATACTTTTATAAACTAAACCTTACTTGTATAATGCTTATACTTCTATTACAACATGTTTTTAACATCAACATAACATATGAAAAAGTATATTAAACCATGATCAAAAGTAAAAATCCATTTTACATGTTAATATATATCCTAGATGGTGATTTACTATATAAACATCATATACACATAAAATCACATAAAAGAGTGTATATACACATATACACATCATATACACATAAAAGAGTGTAAGGTTTTTAGATGACCTTAGGATGATGTATGATGAAGAGTAACAAGATCTAAATCCTAGTTTAGATTCAAAACCCAAGCTTCCAATACTAAGAAACCATAAATTCCAATGAAACCCTAATCTTGAACCTTTCTTGATTAACCCTTTAAAACACTAAACCAAACCTTCAATACACCTTAGGATATCTTAGATATGATGTTAGATTACTTGAATACTTGGTAAATAAAATTGTATGGACTATTTAGGGTGTTTGTTTTTGGTCGTGGGTAGGGAGAGAGCCAAAGAGAGTGTTTGTGTTGTTTTTACTTAAGGAAAATGAGTTGTGTGATATCTCTTCTAGTATGCTTGTATTTATACATCAATGAGTTAGTCAAGTTGCTAGTCTAAAGTCCAAGATCAATAATTTACAAGGTTGGGCAAGATGAGGGCATTAAGGAAGAAAAATGACCAAAACACTAGTCATGGCATGATGTTTTAATGAGTTCTATGTTGTACAAGATTTAGTTGGTGATTTATGAGCTCTATGTCCCCTTGGGACTACATTTGCATCCGAAACTTAGGGGTGGGAGGGACTAGTTGCATCTTAGATATTTTGTATTGAAAATCTTCTATTACTCGAAGATATAAGAATTGTAGGTTAAGTGTAGATGTATAACTTGTAAAGTGTATGTCCTAGTTTGGTTCCTTTATGTAAAATTCGGCTACAATGTTAACATGGGTGAAGTTTTATAAAACTTTGAGTATTGTGTATAATAGTGGGTATTTGTTGAAGCGTAGATAAGATTTGGTGGTTCCGTGAATGCCTAAATGTATTTTATCGCGAAACGTAAACACTTTACGTAACCAATAAAAATAAAATGTGCAAAGTTAATAATTATCCTCTAAATAATTATCTAACACTTGCTTGACGTAAACCTTTAATTGTTTGATGCCCGTTTACGTTGAATGACAATTTTTTTAGCTAACGCGATTTAACTTAACAATTAAAATTAAAAGCAAACGTGTACGAGACTAAAAATAAATACTGAAATAAATGACGTCGTAAAATGACCTGAAAACACAGGGTGTTATAACAAACATAGTCTTATTGAGGCTAAACTCCTTGCAAAATTCTAGGTACACACATGTATAGATAGGCAGACTGAATATTATTGCAAAATCAGCAATGAACGTCCCGCTAGTAAGGTATGAGGGCCTATAAAGCTTCGCGATAAAATCATAAACACATCTCACTAATAAAGGGACGACTTTGTTTACAAAGGCTTAACGATTGATTAAACTATTGTGATGACAATAAAAGTTTGAGTTGGATAGGACATAAAGTAAGTTACATGCATACGTGACAATATTAAGCTTTTGACCACTCCCAAATGGCTAAGTTACAACTCTTATTATAAATCATAATAAAATCAAAATATGTTGCAATGATGGAATTCATATGCTTCTTCATAGCATGCTTTAAAATATCCAAAAGATACCATATTACACAATTGAAAGTATAAATTTATTGTCTTGAAATGTTTTATGTATAACAATCATAACAAACTACTAGTTACAAAATCGTCAATATATGAACCAAACATGTACGGTGTCTTTATATTTGCACTAAAAGATAAAATAAAGACATATATTACATTTAGTACTTAAGGTCTCTATTTACTATAGTTCATGTCAAATTTTGACTAATTTCTTTGAACAATGTTACTCATAGTATAACTACAAAGTCTCAAAAACATCATATATATTAACATCAATTACATTATACGCATCAAGTTCTATGTTACTCACACATAATTGCATACATCACCAAATATGTTTCAAACATCTTAATAATAACTTAATTTAGCTTTCAATGCCCATTAACATGTTCTCATAAAAAATTAAAAATTTACAAACAAAATAGTTAACTATGATATTTTTAATTCGAAAACAGTTACTATAGTACACAACTTTAACATAATTTTAACCATAAAATACATTAAACTTCATTCATATATTACAACAAAATAAGCAACATGAAGTTACATAGTACATGTAGCCTTCACCTTGCATTGAACACTTGGCTACAAGATAGCATAAACATATAGTGAAGTCACTTAGTTTAGAGGATAAATCCTTAGACATCATGTCGGCTGCTTGACCCTTCACTCGCGAAACTGTCACCACGTTCCAACACATCATGAAGCAAGTTGGGAGACAAGTCAGGAGATGAAAGTACAGTTACCATTCATTCCTATTTGATCTTCTTCAAACCTCAAACGACATCCTTAGCTTTGCGTGGAAGGTCTAGGTCAAATACCAAAAGTCATTGGTTAGACATGAGGAGGTCGCGAGCTTCTTGATGTCCCAGATCACACCTACGATCGATGAACACTTTTTGGACCTTCAGCATCTCATTATCAAACTGTTCACTAGGAAGAAATTTAGCAAGCATCCTCAAGATGGCCTTCTGCATCACCCATTCCAGATCACGTCTTAGCCCAACCTTCTCTCGCTCTAACGAAGTAACTTTCTTAGATAGGTTCACTTGCAGCTCCTTGGCTCTAGTAAGGTTCCCGAACAAGTTATTATAGCGAGCACACGACATATAGTAGTACGATTTTAAGCATTTATTTTTAGAATGCAAACTGTTAACAGTTGTCTGCATCAACCCATTCATTGTTGTGCCATACCCAACATCCGCTCAGTCTGATAAAGGGAGCTAGTAAGTTTATCTACCTTCTTTGGTAGTAAGCCGACGACCCACCTGAGCTCTCATTAAAAGGGAGTTGAGTGGGGTTGAATTGCGGCACATCGTTAGGGTAACTCATATAGCCTTGTATCTTAGATATCACACCAAAGACTTGAGCCATGTTAATGTGTTGCGTTCCTGAACCAACTAAAAAGTGGTGTTTACCACAAGCGTGGGACACATAACTTAGTTTTACTCCTGTCATAGCCTCAAAACCTTGCTCTGCCTTAACTTGTACTTTGTCGTTCTCATATACACTTGTCCTGATAGATTTGGAAAGAAGCTCGTTCAACACAGTGTTCCCATTAACGGCACCGCCATCTGGTAAATAATATACGCTCCCGAACAGAGCTAAATCTGGAAGAACATTGGAAGGACCAGTCAAGGCATCAAGCAAGCTTTTCTCGTTCGCTCCAGCGTGCAAACTCGGGTTATCTAGCAAATGAAAGAACACCTTTACCTGCAAGTACGATAGATAAATATAAATGAAAGTGATGAAAAAGAGGGTCAAACTATAAAGTGGAAAAAAGGATACCTTTATTCTTTTTTTATAGTCTTCCATGTTTGTATGACTCAAAGTGGTAAAGTTATGCAAAATGAGAATGGACTATTACCATTTATACAAGTAAAAGGATAATCCTCACCATCTAATCATCGAACAAAGTGTCTACTAAATTTTGATTAGGTGTCATTTTATACACTTTTTCGGGGTCGTTTAACCCCCTAAATCGTGTGTTTATGCCCAAAATAGGTACTTAATCGTTCTTTTTCAAGTATTTTGAAATTGAAGGACATTTAGAAGAATTACACGTGACTTGGGCTCATTTAGAGAAAAACAAACAAGACTACGGACCTACACCAACATTTCTCAAGATTATGTTCTCAGCAGCTAGAAACGGCATCACGGTTTCTACGTGATGCCGTCACGACGCATCTCACAATGGCGTCACAGATTCCAAAACAGCGTCAGAGATCACGACCCAGCCCATTATCTAGAATATTCTCTTTCATGACGGTGTCACGACTAAAACACGACGCCGTCATAGCGTTTTTCCTATATATACAAACCCGAATTTAGGGTTTTGAGTGTGTAACTTTAGAATAAAAAGAGGGTACGAACCCTAGTTCGTTTAGCAGCTGTTAGGATGATTTTAGGGCCTAAAAACCCCATTGTACTTCCTCCAACTCATGTTTTAATCAATTAAGGTTTATTTAATCATTCAATATGTCTATGTGTTGTTTGATTTATCTATGTTCTTGCTTTATCTTTAACATGCTTGGATAAACCTCCTATTGTGTTTATTTATGATTGTATGAAACCTAGAATGTAGATCTTAGTGGTGTTGCTTCTTTTGATGGATGTACATGTTAGGTCTTAGAAAACCATCTTTTGTCTGTATCGTTGTTGATATGTCTAGGAAAACATAATTGTGAAGAAAGGATACCATCGGGTAACAGTCTTCATACGACCTTGCCCCCTAATATGGTTGATCTCTCTGAAGTTTTTTTCTCTAGCACTTAGTGTTACCCGTAGGGGGACCTTGTATATAGTCATTCAATACTACTCTACGTGTGTTGTTGCATCTAAACGAATACTTATAGTAGACGGCGGGTTCGTTGTAATGCGGTCATGACTTAGGAAATAATTACACATATCATCACAAGTGTGACAAAGGCACACCACTTGGAGAAGCAATATAGGTGTTATTACATGATTATATTTATCTCAATCTTTTTTTTTATTGTTATAACCAGTAGTTTAGATTAATATTTTAGTTAAATTAGCTAAACCTTTACCTAACTCTCCGTGTTGATGAGTTTAGTGCTTCATTTATATAATACACAAATAAATAATCTTCCTCGACCACCTTAGTAAATCTTCCCTCGACCCTTAGAATTCTGTTAGCTGTGATCAAGCCTTGCCAACCTATTCTACGAGTGAACAATAACAACCCCCCGAGTCTTTCCTATCGTACTACTACAACGATTAGGTGCTCTGCCTAGGGAGTTGTAAAACTTCATGTAGAAGTCTAACGACGACCGCATCAAGTTTTTGGCACCGCCGCCTGGGGAATAGTTAGGTTTTGATCATAGTTTAGCTTAGTTCTACTTGCTTGAATCCTTTCAAGTAAGATTTAATTTTTGCATATTAGCTTTCTTGTATTTTCTTTGTGTTATCTGTTTCGTAACCCATTCTCGTCAACCACCATAGGAGATGAGAATCCTATCTACACTCTTAGAGACTACTCCAAACCTAGCCACGAAGGCTACAGGAATACCATTGAGCTCCCCGTAGGGAACAACGTGGTACCTCTTCTATCTGACACCATCCGGTTGGTGCAAAACGGATGCTCATTCCACGGACTTCGGTCTGAGGATCCAAACCAACACCTTAAGGATTTCCTTAAACTTGTGGACTCACTTGACCTTGATGGTGAAATAGGGAAAGAACGCGCCTGCGTTTATTTTAATTCTCCCTTCGCGATCAAGCTAGAAATTGGCTTGAATGTCTTCCAGCAGGATCCATCACCACATGGGAGGATCTTACTACCAGATTCCTTGCTCAATTTTTTCCACATGGAAGGACTGTAAAACTCCGCAATGATATCCTGATGTTCCAACAACATCATGGAGAATCTCTATCAGAAGCATGGACTCGTTTCAAGGACTTACTCCAAAAAGTCCCTCATCATGGCATAGACCTTTGGCTCCAAGTCCAAATTTTTTATAACCATGTTAATCCCGTCATAAGACGAACCATTGACTAATCGGCCGGTGGTAAGCTTCGTGACCATAACGCCGAAGAATCATGGGCATTATTAGAGGACCTCGCCCTCTATGACAACAAAAGTTGGAATGACCTAAGGGATTTAGCTAAGCCAGTCAAGGCAATCGCTTTGCCTTAAGATGTCCCGAGTACATCTAAATGTCGTCTAATCGAGCTCGAAAATCAAGTTCAATGCTTGATGGAAGCTCATCTTGCTCCGACATAACCTACCCAAGTGAACAAAATCACTACGTCATGTAAAATCTGCAGTGGTCCCCACGACACTCAGTATTGCATGGAAAAGTCACTCAAACCTTAGGTGGAGACAACCCTAAAATTCCCAAAATAACTTTTCAAACCCACCTAACTGGTTCCAACCCAACGGTTCGATCCCGAACCGTTCCTTCAACAACCGTCCTCAAAATTTTAACAACCAATTAAATATAGAAGGACTAGTTTCCAAGTTCATGGCATCTCAAGACGCTAGACTATCCAAGTTTGAAGCCGATTTAAAACAACAGCAAAGCGAGATGACCAACAAAATCGACACTGTGTTGAAGGCCATCACCGATCAAATAGTAGGCACGCTGCCTAGCAATACTGTTAAGAACCCAAAACTGAGTGCTACCCTAGTTTTGTCTGCTCGTTCTTACCCAACTGAAAATCCGTAATGCTCAACCCACATCCTTAGCTCAATCAACGCCATCACAATCCACCCCAAGCAGCGTGAAGAATCCCAATTTGATGAGCCTGACGTTGGACAAGAAGAAAAAGGAAACCTTGGAAACATCAACTCTAACCCACACCCACAGCCTGATCCATTAGCTTCCATCACCACAGAACAAGTACGAAAGCTGAATTCGATGCTTGAATCGCTTGGATTGGTTCCCCAATCCTCCAAAACAAAATTTGTTTGCTCTAAAGAGGATGATGGAGAAGTAACGTTCATCGAGATTATACGAGATGATGATGAACCTTAAAATTAGGGTCCCAATGAAGGTGAAGGGGAAAAATGGAAGGACTAACAGTAGAATACTTTGACACATTTCCAACTAGAGATGAGCTAACCTACCATAAGTACCTCATGTACGGCCCGATACCCTCAATATATCTACGAAACCCTATCATTATAGAAGGATGCCCATCGAACCTCAAGATACCATGCAACATTAGGCATGTGCATGTGGAAAAAGTCTACATTGACTTTAACTCCCCTCTTAGTATCATGAACCGAATGATGTATAATTAGATCATGAGAAGAAAACTTGACCCTAGGGAAAATGCGAATGGAGGAATTAGTAATTTCACAAGAAGGATTAAAGGGATGCATGTCTTCATAGGAAACTTCACCTATGTGGTAGACTTCATGATTGTCGAGGATATTAGCTCGATCATAGACCCTAGGTTGTCACAAGTAGTACTAGGGAGGCCTTTCATTGAAATATCCAACATGACTCACGACCTACCCGAAGGAGTAGTTAGGTTCACCAACGAAAATGATGATGTTGCCTATAAAATGCCCCATAAGATAGAACAATACAACTCGTTGTCAAACCTATAAAAGGAACACACAAAATCGGTCTAGCTTAGGAACGAGGAGGATAAGAGAAGAAGAGTTGACTATGTAATGAGTAAGATATTAGGGTTCTACAAGGAATGTTTAAAGTTAGGCCCTGAATATGTTACTAGAATGGATGATGAAGGAGAAGTCACGTAAGGATGTGTGGCTTCGAGTCTAGCTACAATACTCGTTAATAAAGAAAAGCGCTTCTTGGGAGGCAACCCAATTTACTTTTCCTGTAAATTAGGATTATCATGTGTGTTTTAATTCTTCATAGTTTGTTTTATTATGTTTGAACTATCTTGTAATCATGCTTTGTTTGTCTTTAACCTCGTCTTAATTTCAATCAAAGGTATTTTGCAAACGATAAGTGTAGGGAATTCTTCCGGCTTTTGAGCCAAATTCAAACATGTTAAATGAAATGTTTAGATTAATTTGCATCATGATTGAATTGTTAAATCTCAGGTTTTATGCAGCCACTTGTACAGGAATTAACTTATGGAATCAAGTGCAGGAAATTTTTCGTCAAAAATAAAAATTTTGTTTTCACAGACTGTGGAGACGGCGTCACGATTATCAAGCGACGCCATCACCACGATACCTGTGACGGGGTCACGAAAACCCTGACGGCGTCAAATGCCCAGGTTTAGAAAACTTAAATATTTAAATATTTTTGAAAATAAAACTTGCATAACATTTAATATATGTATTCTTCTGTTATAAACCTGCAAAACCTAATGAGTTTAACAATTCTCTCATCCTATCTTTACTGATTTATCGAGTCAACCCTAAATTCACATTGTATATTGGCTTATCGCACATTTTATGCTTGGTGTAGTTGTCTTTGTCTTTGATTACAAGTTATATTTGATGAGAAGAAGCTTGGAAGTTCTTAAGAAGTTTCATTGGATGATTCTCGGAGTACGATTTAACTAGTTTTTGCATGTTTCTTCTCCATTATTGAGCAAACCGGGGGAGTACTAGTTTCTTTTTCTTGTTTTCTTTTCCCTTTATTCATTTTTACGGGTACTTCTATAGAACATTAGGGACAATGTTCAACTTAAGTGTAGGGGGAAATAAGCCTTAGAAACTATTCTTTCATTTGCTATTTGCTTTGTCCTTGAAATGATGGGTAATATATCGAAACATAGCATAAGAGGTAATTTTTACCTAAATTTAAATTTTTTTATGACACATACAGACGAAAACCAAGTCATAATAGCGTCTCATGGATAGAAATTTATATGATCGTACTAGAACCCTTCAAAATTTCCATCCCCTAAAAAATGTGAGTAAATCTTTAGATCTATAGGAATTCGGGTATCTATTATTGATACCCAAGATAGTTTATACCTTTAGCTTTCTCGAGTTAAGGAGTGAGCAGTCACATGTGTCTATTCTGTCGTTACGGATGTGTACGTGTGGTCTTCGTCGCCTTTTCTGGAGCATTGAGATCGGTATTAAATTATATGAGTGTACCGGTAGTATATTAAATTCTAGAACTTGTTATTGTGATGCATCCCGAGACCGCATAGTAAGTATTAGGATTTGCTTGATAAGAGGCATTAGGATTACATGTTTTTATACCTGTAATTGTTATGATGGTGCACACGATCATATAACTATCCCACACCCTTGCCATGCATCTTATTAGTACAGGATACCCTAGTGCAACCCCTCCGAGCGTATCCTTTTTCATAGTTCTCCGTAATTTTCTGGTTTTTTTAAAGCCTGATATTAATGAAGAGCATTGGAACCTTAAACCAATCGTATCACCCAAATCGCTTAGCCTACCCTTGTATAGTACTCACTTTAGTACATTATTGTTTTAACCAAGTTAAAATTATTGAGTGACACGGTTGCTAAGTTCTTATCCTTATTGTAAATACTATTTTGGGACGATTGGGATTCATGGTAGTATTTATTTCGCCAAAGAATGTGGAAGAAAAGTTCAGTCAATACCCCTATACGTTTAGATGATCTCCATGTTATTTTAATCCACCTCAAATCGGGTCATTAGTTAGATTGTAAATATCGAGCATGTAAAAGCTCAAGTGTAGGGGTACGTGTTATAAACCCCATATTGTGATGTATTATGTTATTAAAAAAATAAGAGAAAATAGAAAAGAAAAAGAAAGAGATTGATGTAGAGTTGTGTAGAGTTTGTATATCTTCGTCCGAGTCTTGGCTTAGCAACCAAACCAGCGTGTATTCGTGTAAATAATTAGCTAACCATTCGACTCCAAATTCACCCAAATGTATCCCATCCATTTCTGTTTCCATATATGTTATCTTACACCTACACCCTACAACCCTTTAAAAAGACCTCTTAGATAGTAATGAATAATGCTTGCGCCTAGCGATGTTATTCAAAAAAATAGAAAAGAAAAAGAAAAGAGATTGATGTAAAGTTGTGTAGAGTTTGTAGATCCTTTTCGACATGAAAAACCGAGTCTTGGAGCATTAGCAACCAAACCAAAGTGTATTCGTGTAAATAATTAGCTAACCCTTCCACTCCAAATTCACCCAAATCCACCTAAATGTATCCCATCCATTTTCATTTCCATTATATGTTATCTTACACCTACACCCCACAACCCTTTAAAAGACCTCTTAGATAGTGTTGAATAATGCTTGCACCTAGTGGTGGAGGTTTGATCCTTTACCAAGCCTATGGTAATTTATATGCGATGACAGGTAATGAGTGTTGATTTTCTGTTTCCCCCTTATGTTATAATTTATTATACACCCGAGTGAAAGAGAGAATCACAAACACTTATGTGAGGTGCTAGTATATACTTTACGTGCTGTTGATTACAAGGTCTAGAAGGTTGTGTTCTAAAATACTTTTAAAGAGTAGGTAAAATGACCCCTCATATTGTTATTGTCTAGGTAGAAAAGCCTATTTTCTTGAGGACAAGCAAATCCCAAGTGTAGGGGTATTTGATGAGGTGTCATTTTATACACTTTTTCGGGGTCGTTTAACCCCCTAAATCGTGTGTCTAAGCCCAAAATCGTTCCTTTTCAGGTATTTTGCATTTTGAGGGCATTTGGAAGAAATACACGTGACTTGGGCTCATTTGGAGAAGAAACGGACAATACTACGGACCTACACCAACATTTCTCAAGAGTATGTTCTCAGCAGCTGGAGACGGCGTCACATTTTCTACGTGACGCCATCATGACACATCCCACGACGGCGTCATAGATTCCACAACGGCGTCAGAGATCATGACCCAACCCATTATCTAGAATATTCTCTTTCATGATGGCGTCACGACTAAAATGCGACGCCGTCACAACGTTTTTCCTATATATACAAACCCGAATTTAGGGTTTTGAGTGTGTAACTTTAGAATAAAAAGAGGGTACGAACCCTAGTTCGTTTAGCAGCTGTTAAGGATGATTTTAGGGCCTAAAAACCCTATTGTACTTCCTCCAACTCATGTTTTAATCAGGTAAGGTTTATTTAATCATTCAATATGTCTATGTGTTGTTTTATTTATCTATGT